>JBBPTZ010000254.1:0-29335 GCA_038094315.1 Phylloporus cf. tubipes | reverse complement strand
CAGTTCAACGTGCTCACGTGGAGCGGGGTCGCATCTTGGGGAGCGAGCGTCGTGATGCGCTCGGTCGCACTTGGTTTGGCCGTCGTGTATACGGTAGGTGCCATAGGGAGAATCTGGGACGAAGAACGGTGGTTGAAAGAGCGGTTCAAGATGGAGTGGGAGGAATGGGCAGAGAGCGTCCGGTATAAGCTTGTTCCGGGAGTGTACTGAGTATACCGTTCTCTCAGGGGATGTGCCATAATGCATCAATAATGGTGGCAAACAATGAAGAACATTTTACCACGTCTGTGAATGGGGGTCAGTGCCGGTCCAGCCAACGGTACATAGGTATCAACTTGAACAATAAGTCAAGGAGGCGGAGAAAGCGAACAGAGGTGAAAAGAACTTTACCTGCCACGTGGATTGCCAGGCGTAGGGACCGGGTCCCCTGGCCTTCTGTTTCGTACGACAATACTAGGCCAAGAAATCACACATCACTCGAGCTGACATGCCCGGGTGAGAGGTTTTGCACACGGCTGCAGCACGGTCCACACACGTGCAACTGCATTACTTGGAGCGTTGATATGTCAGTTTGACACGACGAAACTAGTGTGACCAGAGGCAAAAGAATGGGTGAGCGCCAACAACAACTTGAAAGGATCTCACCTCACACATCTTATGCAGTTGACGCTCGCCCGGAGTCACGCGTCATTTTCGGTGCTAGGGATGGGGTCGTGGACGGCGTCGGCGTGTTCCCGTTTCCTGAGCATCCGAAACGAAAAAAAGACGCAAGACGCGAGAACATACTTGGCTCGGGAGTCCCGAAGGCGTGGCATGCACGCTTGCCCAACTTGTTCCCCATCCTGTCCGCGCCGACACCCCACTAGAACTAGTCCCGTGGCGAACCCCGTTTAGTTCACGTTTTAAAAGGAAAGTGAGAAAGGGAAGCTTCTCTTTGAGAAGACATGTGACACCAATCCAGCCAACATCTCCCTCTTGTGCTATTGAATGAGGCACCTTCACTGCTCTGGCCCTATTCTCAGGAAGGCAACAATGTCACGGGGTGTAAACGAGGAAAAAAGCAAATAATGATAGCACACAATGAAGAGTACATTTTACAATGAGTCTGCCAATGGGGACCAATGGGACCGGCCAACGGAGCACAAGTTATCCACAACAGGTCAATGCGGCGAAGAAAATGGAAACAAGGGTCCAGAGAGTGTCGGATTAGGTTACTTGCCACGCGCCTTGTCGGCGCAGATTCGCGAACAATAGGGACCGTGTCCCTTGGCCTTCTGTTTCGTACGACAATACTAGACCAAGACGTCGCGCATCACTCGAGCTGTCGTGCCCGGGCGAGAGATTGACTCACCTTGCACATGGCTGCAGCACGGTCTACACACGTGCGACTGCAGTACTTGGAGCGCTGATATGTCGGTTTAACATGACAAAACTAGTGTGGCCAGAGATAAATAATGGGTGAGCGCCAACATATTCAGGCGAACAAACGACCTCACCTCACACATCTTATGCGGCTGACGCTTGCCCGGAGCCAAGCGCCCCTGAGAGCGATGGTTCGAACTTGAAGTCATTTTTGAAGCTAGCGATGGCGTCGCGGTAGGCGTCGGCGAGGTCCCGTTCTCCTCGTTTCCTGCCACGCCTGAGCACCCAAAACGAAAAAGGCGTGAGACGCGAGAACATACTTAGCTCGTCCCGAAGGCGCATGAGCGCCTTGCCCAACTCGTTGTTTCCCGTTCCGTCCGCGCCGATACCCCAGAACCAGTCCCGTGGCGAATCCTGTTCAGTTCACGTTTTGAAAAAAAGGTGGGGATGGGAAGCTTCTCTTTGAGATGACGTGTACAAAGTGGAGTAGAAAGATGCAGGCATACCTCGACGAGTTCTGCACCGCCTGTGTTGAGAAGCATCTGTTTCAAATTTTCGTGTTGCGTAAACTTGAGATTCAACACTGTCTCCATCTACGAATGGGTCGTGGAGGGTGTCAGACGTGCATGTTGGACAACTACGAGAAGAGAAGGAAAATAGGGATGTAAAAGACTGACCTTGGAGACATGAACCTGAGACCAGTCGGACCGCACGGCCGTCTTGTGTCGGTGTGCCTCGTCAAAAGCACGTATGGGCTTAGGACCACACGTTCGTATACGCTCTGCAATCTGCGGATGTCCGTCGAGGAACTGTCCACAACCCGGAACCGCGTCAGTATAGTACGCCAAAAGTTCCACCACGGGTCAATGCCACAATGCGAAAACGCACCTTGAACGCCTGGAAGAGATGTTCACTCGTGGGGTAACGTCGGCCCTCGTATACGACCTCGTGTGGCGAGAAGTTCGTAAACTCGTAGTACGGCTTGTGTTTGTCGTAGAACAGAATCTTGGGACGCGCATGCGCGTGCGCCCAGCCTCCCGATGAGATGACGATGTGGGTGTCGCCCGCGTCCCAACACTGTGAGCAAGGCGCACAAAGAGACTGAACGAGACCCATGCGCGTCGGACAGTGAGTGAAGAGACGAAGTTATATAAAAAATGACTGCAGAGTGGTGGAAGAAGGAGCGAGCGGGCGTACTGGGGCGTTCCTGATGCCTTTTCAAGTTTATTGGCAAGAAATGAGGTCAGCGCATGGTTGACTCGGATCATCCAACGTCACCGACACCTCATTTTTGGTGACTAGCGGCGCCGACATATTTGACGTTACAATTAGTACAAACACACTAATAGCAGTACTCAAATGCCCATGTGAACGAACGGTACCCAGGCCATGAACGGTTCGCCACTCTGGCGAAGGCTTTCGGCTGCGTCGCGCAGCGCCCGTGCAGCCTCTCGACTGTCCGGTGCTCTATCATCGCGGAAAAGCTGCTCGTACACATCCTGTGCCAACCGTGGCGCCACGCTGTCCTTTATAGACCACATCGTGCCAATGACACCGCTATATCCTGCGAACAACATACCCGCAGAAAGATGGACCGCCTCTTCCGAGAGTTCCACGGCACCGGTCGCAGTCTGACACGCCGAAAGAAAGGCGAGGCCACCACGAGGACGTGACAGACGGATGATGTCGGACAGTCGCAAACGGCGCTGGTCCGCGAGGCAAACTCCACTCTCTGTGGGATCCTGCGCATCCTGCACTCCATGACATGCAAAATGGACCCAATCCGACTGTTCCATGCCTTCCATTACACCTTCCACACTTCCATTCGATTCGCGAATACGAACGTGTGCAGACGATAGACCACCGATCGTCGCTTTGATACGTTCTATCTCGTCTCGTGCACCGGACAGGTGGCTCTGCCCATCTGAACTTGGCTGGGGGACCACCAGCAGACGGACGTTGTTTGGGAAAGTGGCCCGTTCATGAGACGACATGAGAACGCTCAGTGTAGGAACATACGAGGATATAATGAAGTCGGAAGCTTTATTTCCGGGTCCGGGAACGTCATAATTCCCTGCCGCGTGGATTGGAAGGAACGACAAGGGGCCTGTGGGACACCAGAACACACGGGTGAGTTTTCCTGGCGTCTACGCATGTACAGTGAGCGTCGAATTGATAAAGTATACGTTGGCTTACAGAGAGTGCGAGAGCATGCAGAACCGGCGTTACGACTTTGATCCATAGTTCGGATAGGATATGACTGAAATCCTGTCCATCTTTTGCTACAGGTCTGGCTGCCCTAGTCGCGTTATCGCGTGAGATGATACGACCATCGTTCGAAAGCAACTTGTTGAGCAACGTGCGGAGGTGCTGCGCTTGCATGTCGTTGATACCAGGAAGCGGAACGTGGACGGGTTCGTCCAGATCTGCAACGACGATCAACGCACTGCCGTAAATCTGATTGACATTTAAAAGGACGACCGGCCCCAGGTGAGCGGAAGCTCGAAGTTGAGCGAACGTCTTTGGTAGCAAGAATCGTTCGAAACCAGGTAGCGCTTGGATTTGCTCAAGAAGATCCTCCCTTTTGGTCACGAGCTCGCGGTGCCGTCGGGCCCTTTGCTCCAACGATTCTCCTGGAGCCTTCTCATCTCCGATGCGAGATAGGGACTCGTCGTGCGCGGTACTGGAATACTCTAATGCATTGGATAACCACTCGATTTGATTGGCGAGGTCTGGGTAGGCATGTCGCAGCTCGTCGAGCGGAGTACGAAGCTGAAGCACTTGTCCCCATACAACACAGCGTCCCTGCTCGAGCCACTCGACTGCCCTCGCAACGTGACCAAGTATTACAGCCACGGAAACCGCCGACCGCGTGATATTTGCAGCGTCTAGGAGTTTGGTGTAGCGTTCTTTGAAGGGCAGCCCAATCCACGCTAGCTGCGGGAAGAGGTCGAGCGCACATTCGAACGCTTCGAACAGCGCTTCGTATGCATGGCGATTTGATCCGCGGTGTAAAACAATGATACATTCGACCCAAAATTTGAACGCTTGGAATTGCACGGAAGGCCGGCCGGAGCCTCGGG
The DNA here is from genome assembly GCA_038094315.1 of Phylloporus cf. tubipes. Classification (NCBI taxonomy): domain Eukaryota; kingdom Fungi; phylum Basidiomycota; class Agaricomycetes; order Boletales; family Boletaceae; genus Phylloporus; species Phylloporus cf. tubipes. Next base: position 24,890 of record JBBPTZ010000254.1, on the reverse strand, counting down.
ACCGAGCGGCGCAAGAAAAGTACGAAGTTGCACTCTGCAGCGCAGGAAAGCTCCCTAGGGCGTTGAAATGACTTGCGAATAAGGTGCCAGCACTAACGAGGATCGGTAGCCTATCTGGATGATCCTCTGGTACGAGATGGAGAGCCCTCTCCAAAAACGAGGTCGATCTATCCAAGTCTGCTACGTTCCCTTTCCACAAAAAGCGCCTCAAGAGCAATGCACCAACGGTACTGAGCGTCGCGGGAAAACCGGGATCGTCAACCGGCGTGAGCTGAACGGCTTTTTCCGCCACAAGGATCGATCTGTCCTGGTCCGCCATATTTCTTAGACGCTCCGAGCGTACCTGCATTGCATACGCCAGGGCGGTCAGCGCAGAACGCTTGATGGGGTTAGCATCTGGAACGAGTTGCGTGGCTTCCTCCAGCATCAGAATAGACTTGTTTAGGTCTGATAGATCACCAAGTCTATCGAAGCGTGACCGAAATGCCACTGCAAGACAAGCGAGCCTCCGTGGCCGATCTGGATCTTCCACCAGGGTAAGTCGCGCTCCTTCCTCCATCATGGAGATCGATTTCTCTAGATCCGCGATGTGCCCCAGGCGCTCAAAACGTCTCAAAAGTGAGGCACCAAGAATGCTAAGCCAGGAAGACCTTGGATGACGACTGTCTATACATTGCAAGGCCTCCTCTTCCACTGAAATCGCTTGATCGATGTCTATAATGTTGCCAAGTCGTTCAAACCGCTTCGTGAGCGATGCCCCGAACTCGATCAATCTTTCTGACCGTTCAGGGCCGTCCGGGGTGAGCCGTACGGCTTCTTCCAATACGGAAGTCGAGTTGTGGATATCTGATAAATTGCCAAGGCGCTGGTACCGTATGAGGAATGCGTAACCGAGACTCGCGAGGCAAGAGGGCCGCGCCTGGTCGCTTCTTGGGACGACTCGTAACACTTCTTCCCTCATAGAAATCGACCTGTCGAGATCTGCTGGGTCCCCATGGTGAACAAAGCGTAGTTGAAAGGCGTGCCCGAGGTGAACGAGTCTCCGATGCCCGAGGACCCGACAATCCAACAAGATCTGCAACGCCTCGAGTCTCGTAAAAATGGTCATGGAGGAATTTGCTACGCCGTTTGGTGGTTCCAAGCGATACATTGGAGAAACGGCGTCGACTTTGTCTTTGGGAGCACACCGTGTGGCTTCCTCCATCAGGGCAATCGACCTGTCGAGGTCTACTGGATTATTGAGGCGCTCAGAGCGCTTGAAGAATGCGGCGCCCAGATGAGTCAGAAACGCGGACCTGCTCGGATGGTCATTCGGTACAAGCCTAATAGCCTCCTCCTGTGCTGAGATCGACTTGTCTACATCCTCCATTTGACCCAGTCGCCCGAATCGCGCAAACACAGAAATGCCAAGGTTGACGAGCGCCAAGGGACGATCGGGATGAGCATCCGGAATACGTTGGACGACCTTGTCCAACACGGAAATCGACCTTTCGAGGTCCTGCATACTGTGGGATTGACGAAAACGTCTCCCAATCAAAACGCCGAGACAAGTGGCCCTCTGAGGCCATTCGTCATGGCATTCTTGTGCAAGTTCCACAGCTTTTTCGGTGGCCACTATTGACCCATCTATGTCAGCAGTATTTCCCAGGTGCTCGAAACGGCTCAAGAGCAAGACTGAAAGCGAGTCTAGCATCACAGGCTTTTGCGGGTCCTGATCTGAAGTATGAAGTATCGTATCTTCAAGATCTGGAACCGATATCATGGAATCTGCGGGATGGGAAACAGCTTCGCGTCCACTTGTCACCTCGTCGGGCTCACACTCCTGGAGTATCCTATCCGCCAACTGGTATTCGTAGCTGTCCATAGAGCAAATGTCCTGAACTTGAGCAATCAGCTTTTTGGCTTCTTCTGCATAGGCATCACCTCCCCATTTCAGAAAGCGAGACATGGTGGCGCGGGCTAAATGCAGCAAGGTAGTGGGCCGATCTGGATGGCCAACGGGACGTAGATCGAGCGCGTCTCGATACAACGTAATTGAGACATCAAAGTCAGGAGAAGTGATGCCGACCTGGCTCGAAATAAGTCGCGCGGTAGCCAGGTTGAAGAGTGTAACGGCACGACAGGGGTGTGTGAGCGGGCATGATTGAACGGCTCGTTCGAAGCATGCTATAGAATGTTTGAGATCCTCTGGTTTCTCATCCTCGTGGTAGTGTGAAAGACTTTTATGTCCCTCGTCTGTTAACAGTGTTAGGTTGGGAGAGTCTTCCTCGTACTGGGGGAAACATTTCGTCAGATGTCACATTCCTAAATGTACTGTTTGACGTACTGTACGGCTTTGCTGATTCGGAACAGGCGTCGGTGTTCCCAAAGCATAGCTACGCCGTTCTACCGTTATGTGGAGCAAAGAACAAGGCGATATCGGTTCCCCTTCTAGTGGCCGGCACTCGATTGCTTTGTCGTGACATAAATATTCGGTCGAAAAGACTGGAGATACCCACACTTTGCCGTCTCACTGAGCTCGGGTAACTCCCCGCTTCCGATCACGAATATCCGCAATGTTTCTCCATTTCCCAGAACGGGGGAAATCTCGAAAGATGCACACACCCTAATACGGACGTCGGAAGATAGTGCTAACGGGCTAGCCAGGGTCATCGCCATGCACGACCAAGGAGAAAAGGCTGTCTTACAAGACTATTTCATCGTCCCATTCCAGGGTACGTTCATGCACCAGTATCGGTTTATGTCTGGTTCTCCATTGCATTCCATCAGCCTCCACTATTACATAGAATCTGACAGGAATTCGCCCAAGGTCAATGGCGATATCATTGGTCCGGATGGCTGCAAGAAAGGTCTTAGGTACAGATCGGGAACCCTGAAACGCATACACGTAATGACGAACTGCCATGAATGAGGATTCGAGGGGCCAGATAACATAGGTATGTTTTGAGGTAACTCTTGACGCGGCTCGTCTGGGTTACTAGGTAACACGGTCACAGCGGGTGTGCATGTATCGGCCGCATCGTCCTTCTGGTCGGTACTGCGCAGTATGCGTTTGAACGGAGTAGAAAGCAACGAGCTGACTAGCGTGGGCATCCGAAATTGACACGTTTGAGGTTGGCAACTTGAAGCACCACTGGCAGTATCGGAACAAGTTGAAACGACAAGGCGCGGCCATAACTACCTGGCTTACGTCAGGTCTGTATTTCTTAAAAGCAACTGATAAGTTCAAGACGCGCCACGAGTGCTTGTACGAGCAGAGCGTCCCGGGGGGCCTGACAAGCAAGGGGTTAACAAGCATCTCCAGCTTACTCTGTGGTACCTATACCGGGAACTAGAGGGTAGAGCCGTGCGCGGCCGCAGGCACATCAGACTCTGAGCCGAAATATCCCGGTACGGATTTCACGAAAACGATACGTTCAACCATACGCGTACGGTCCTCTATCCGTCGCTGACACGCCCGGACAACCGCAAGCTCACCAGTCGATGAAGGCACTCCACCACCAAGCGAGTGATTTGGCTTCAGACCTTGCCTGCCACTCCAACTTCTCACCGTCACGACACTCCGACTGTCACCCCAAATGATCACCGTCGATCAACTTGGACATGCCAGTGGACATACGGCGACACCTCGAATACGGTCGTAATGCAAATCTACCGCCATCACGGGATACTTCCGCACCCCATTCCCACATCACGGCAACCATGTTGCGCACACTATGGTGATACAAAACTTTTCCTGTGGTCCGGGACACGAGCGGACCGATGTTCGGAAAAACATGCTGTGCGAACCCGCAAGATGAGGTGCGAAACGAGATGATGATCCAAGCTAACCACCTGAATCAAGTTCTCCGCTCATGCCAAATATTTGTCATAACTTCTAGGGAATCCGGCGTCGACTTTCAACTGTTCCTCTGGCCAATCGGCATGTGTTGCATGGCCTCAGGTCTTCCTAATTTCGCATGCTACGCAGATAAATCAGGCAGTACATTATTATAGAAGGCACACGCTGCCAGAAGCACCCCTGGGTGTTCGTAAGCGCTCCTACCACCCTCAAAGTGGGATGCTGTTTGAATCATAGCTAGATGCATTCTGCAAGGTGAAGTCAAAGACAAACATCGCCCATCCAAATAGAATCGATCCCTCACCGCCACGAATGTTGTCGACCTCAAAGACCATGCCAACAGTACCGGGAGAACGTCATGACGGATATGTACGTCTATCTCCAATCTTTTTCCAGCGCAGCGAGGATTAGCTCAAAAAGGGAGACAGCAATGAGCAAAGGCTGTACAAAGCAAATGCTGTCTCCTCGATGTGAGTGTGGTTAGATCATGATGCTTGAAAAATTTAGGGAACAATCGAAAATATACCAATAGTCCAAGTACACCGAAAGAGCAGTTTACTAGAAAGATTCAGCACTGGTCACTTTATCATGGTACAGGCAGGACATATAAGCTTGGGTTCTTGTTTCTGCTAACCTACTGCCCCCAGGAGAGTACAGTAAACACTTTGACCTCATCGATCGACTTATTTACCTTCAGACGTAACTTAAGCAGTTGATAGGCTTCATGGATTTATGATCGGTGAGTTGCTCCACTTAAAAACTGATGGTAAGGGGATTGTATGCTATCATTCATGACGACGTACTACCATTTGGGTTCGATCATTGCCTTTCCGGGGAATGTTTCAGACATGTAGCATGTCAACAATAATGACGCCACAGGACCCTATAATATCACTAACTTCTTCCTAGATGGAACTTGCCTGAAAATATTGGTCATCGTCAATTTACTACTTGGAGCTGCACCAATAGATGCTACCTGAAGGTGTGATCAACAGTCCGTAGGTCGCATCATGGGAAACTTCACTCCGCCGCGGCGTGGCTATGCCGGCGTCCACCGGTAGCCTCATGCTCGGAGCAGCATCTCACAACACGATTAGCCTCGGTTGGCCCATCAGAGGCTTAGATCGTTCGGTAGAGCCATGAAATACGGCCTGTCGCGTAGACTATGGTGTCCCGCGGTACTCCCAGTGAGAATCAGGCCGATCGGCGGCTTGTGCTCCACATGTCGCGACATTATAACTCCCAAGCTCCTCTTACGGTGCTCCTAATTTCGCGCTAATGTCATGTCATACCCGGGTATATTGCGTAACAGTAAAGAAGGGTATGTATCGATAAGAAAGGTACCGCATCGATAAGAATAGGAATGTAGTGTCTCTGGGAATCAGTGTCCCTGAACTTTGATTTGTGGAAGTAACTGAATGTAGCTCAGTCGACCTGTATTAACCAAGCGCATTGATCATAGCTAGATGCATTCTGGACCTGAAAGAGGAACCGCGTCGGAAGACAATCATCAGTCACATGAATCGATGCCTCACCAATGTGCTCGTCGCCTTCTTGTCGATTCTGAATACACTGTGGGCTTCTTTCTCCGATATTTCCTGGCGCGGCGAAAGCCAGCTCAGAGAGCAAAATAACTATCAGCAAAGGCTGTACGAAATGCATTGTGTCTATGCGATATGAATGTGGTTAGAACACGGGGAGATTCAAATACGCACCGAGTGACCAAGCACCTCGAAAGAACGATTTTCTGGTCAAGAACATTCAGCGCTGGTCATTTAATACAGTATGCGTGAGACGTTTGAACCTTGGCACGAGCCTACTCTTCCCGAAACTTATTTAGACAGGAGACAGTACCCCGTCAATAATCACAGTGCTAGTATGGTGGATCTTATGATCTTATCTGGCCTGATGTTTTAACCCCGTTGATGGGCTTCATGAGCAGCGAGTGGCAGTGGCTGTATGGGTGTCATGGCTGTATGGGTGTCATCTGCGTCCAAAATAACTACCACTGGAGCTCGAAGAGCCTGGGCATCGCCCCGAGATGGGTATGTGTTTCATGTTCAGGAATATGTGGTACGTTCAAGGGCGAAAAGTTGGCAAGTAGCAGACACGGTGCTTGATCAGCTACCACAGGAACCTATATTTCGAGGTTGTGAGCTACGGACGAACGTCGGATGAACCTTACCTGTAAAATCCTCGTCGTCAGCCTTCTCGTCACGACCTGGAGTTGCGTCAATAGATGGTACTTAGAGGAGCGGTCAGAAGCTTCAACGTATGACCATCGCGAAGACGACTATCCATTCAAATTACCTCTCTAGCGATCCAGTCGCGGACCCTCCACCAGACCGTCCGTCTCCCACCCAACATTTCTGATCCTGACGTGGGAAGGGAGCATCATGATTTCAAAAGGAGCAAGTCGTGCTGCCACAGATCATAGGCTGTTCACGGCGGTCTTCTGGCACCAATTACATTGCTTAAGGTCGATACGGCACGCATTCGACAACCGAGATGACAGACGCGCTAGTGACGGACATGTACATCACTGTCTCAATTATATGCACCAAACATTGTTGTATCATGCAGCGGATACGCTTGAGCTTGGGGACTTCGTGGAAAGAGAATGACCGCATCGAAGGTACGTTGCTTTGACGCGATTGGGACCAGGTTTATCCTTGGTTGAGTGATAACAATTGAAACTGGACGGAGTGGGTGAAAGAGTGGAACTGAAGTGAGCGAATAACAGCATCCGAGTTGCCCAGCTACGGTACCATATTTCCATTTTGCCAAAGACGGCATGCCCCGAAAGGTTGAAATGGTACGAAGGCTCGTCGGACAGTGGAATGCTGTACCGCATGGACCGCTGCAGAACTGGTCAAAAACCTGTCGTTTGATAACATGGTCTCTGCTCACTAGGTACGGCGTCCTCGATTTGTACCCACTGCACCGCGACGGAACAGCTCGTATTCAAGTTGCCTGAACGTGCCTAGATAGTTGAGCTGGTGGAGAAGCCTGACTGTGGATGAGTTTGCTTAAGTAGTTTCGTAAGAGAACATTGCGGTCCTCGGACTGTTCGCATGAAAGACGCGCTGGCGCAAGTAATCCAACTAGTCATGTTATTTGTCTTCGTAATTCATGCGTGATGCATCAGGCGCAGAACTTTATACTCTTCTATGTGTCGCACCCTCTGAATTTGCCTGGCAAAGTCGTACTCGTGTCGTTTTTTGCATCCCAAGGTTACGCTTGAGGCGCTATCAAGAGCAGATCTTTAACATGGATGTGTCGTCAGGTGGTCCGTGACCATGTACGAAGTATCCACCTTTGGCACGACGTGCAGATCACCATGGCGTTGTGAATGCGAGCGACGGGTTCCAGGAGACGTTGGCCAGATAGAATGAACCCAGCTATGGAGTTGGATCGTCATGATTTCGTTGTGATGGTGTATTCATTGCACGGGTTGACGATGAAAGTTGTTGGCGCGACGGTCAACAGCAGTATTTGCACATGTTAGGATCCAAAGGCGTTGCTAAGCAATGCCAAACAAAGGGGATGTGACTGTTGCCGAGTCGATATTCTTTCTGCCCTTGATTTTGAGATCTGTTTACAGTACTTATAGCACAACGATTTCTCGAGTGACGGTCATGTCCGCTTGAGCCACTGAGGTCCATTTGGGCCCTCACACATCTCAAGCAGCGTGTAACTTTCCTGTCTGTCTTCATCGCGAGCATTCACGACACAGATATATCAATCGTCGCAGCATGGAAACAACCGCAGAATTACAACAACTCGAAATAACCGCTCTAAAGTCTATCTATGATCAAGATTTCTTCGAACCGCCTCCACCCAAGGCGTGGAAGGTACGTGCAATGTCGCGTCTTTGTCGGACAAGTTTTCATGGTTCTTCAGGCCGCCGCTAGGCTACCCGAATTCATCATTAAGGTCGTTCATCCAGATCCATTACATGCACCCAAGGTTTACTTTCACCTTCATACCAAGTAGTCCGCTTTCCCCTACCCAATATCATCGCTGACCACCATGCAGATTCCCAAAAACATACCCCACACTCGCCACGCCCATATTCACGGTCCAGAAACCCGTTCGTGGGCTTGGTAACGATATCGAAGCGGCACTGTCCAAGATGATCAATGCCGAGGCTCAAAAGTTGCGAGGGTCAGAAATGGTCTTTCAGGTTCGTAGCTCCAACACGTGCCGACCTGTTTGAAACGGAGCCGATTCCGTGCACAGATCATCACGACGGCGCAGGAGTGGATATCTGACCACGTTCAGCCACCAACTGAGGTATCTGGTTCGCTTGCCATGCAGATGACAAAACGCGCAACCCAAGAAGAGCGTGTAAGCTCGTGCTTTCAATTTGCTGCTCGCACTGGTTCTGAAGGCGCGTTTAGGAACGCCGGGAAAGAGAGGAGGCAGAGGCGGAGCGCCAGTCCGAGCTTGCTGCTCGGTTCGCTGAACAACTTCAGGAGCAACTTCAAGTTGACGCTCAGAAACATCTCATCGCAAAAGAGATGCAATACAAAGCAGCTCGAAGAAGGGCTCAATCTGATGCCACGGAAGTTCCGTCTATCGGTGACACGTTAACGGAATCATTCCCCATCGAGATAGAGTTCAGGGGCATACGCTTCAGTGTTGTGAAGATGTTCCATCCTCGCAAAGGTTGGTTTATCCCTCAGGTCTAGCTTTTTCTAAAAAAAAATGACAATATTGTAGAATGTCTGGGCGTCACATACCTTGCCGACCCTTTGTGTGATGATGTCCGTGCCACACTTCCTCTTGAGGTCCACACAATCGAGTTCGACTCTAACTACTACGCTACGTCTCAAGGTAAAGCCTAGCCCATTTCCCTGCCTTCTTTACCAATACACATGCATTCAGGTAAAAAGAAGCTTGGGCAGCTCGAAGCTGAGATCCAACAACTCATGAAAGTGCACCACCCGAACTTGTTAAGCGTCCTTGCTGTCAAACTCGTGTTTCCTCACGCTGGCTCCCCCCGGATGGCGATCTTGTCCGAACAACGACCTGCTCTTACGTTGCAGGATGTTTTAGAGGATTGCGACAGTCTTCGGGAAGATAGAGCTTCTGTGAGTCTGCCCCATTTTTAGTCTATGTGACTGATCCACCAATTCGTGAACCATAGGATTACCTTGCTCAGATACTGTCTGCGTTGAATGCTGTACACTCCAACGATCTCGTGCATCGAGGTATGTCTCGCTCCAGAACCGTTCCAGAACCTGCGACGGATCGTTTCAACACAGGGCTTGATACTACTTGCATTTTCCTTGCAACCCGCGAGAACAAAAGTCATTCCAAGGTGGTAAAGGTGGGGAAAGTGGGTTATCATGCCCGATTAAAAGACCTTCATCGGTCGAATCCCTTTTCTTCGGGCTTAGCTCTCATCAACGACGAACATTCCATTCCGGATCCTTGGTATGAATTAGTCAAATGTTTGTCGCATCCATTTATGCATTCCATCCCAGGCTGTCAAAGGAAGTCCGTGATTCCCCGTTCTCATATACGAAGGGTCGCGATATCCACAGTGTCGGCGTAGTATTCCTGCAGATGCTTCATGGACAAGGCGTGATATATAAGTTCGATGACCCTCGCGAAGCTCTCCTAGCCGGTACGCGTATTTTCGCCAGTAAATTTGGATCAGGCAACGAACTATCTGCAGCGTCTATATCACCTACTCTGCAAGTCACTGGTTTGAACATGCTCTCTTCCAGCAGAAAGTCCCAAGTCTCATGTTTGAGCCTCCTTGCGGATCTTGCATCAATGACTGTTACTTCTCCGACGCGTACCAATACGCCATCTATTCCGGTACCAGGTCCCGGGCCGTCAATAGGAAATGGTAACCATTATGGAACTTCACCCGAGAAAGATTATATCCGCGCTCCTCCCAATACAAGACAGGCAAGTAGATGGAAGGAAGATTGGGAAGAATTGGAGCTGCTGGTATGAGGCCGACCTCTTGAGTTATACGTACGTCGATCCTAATCGTCTGTAGGGGAGAGGCGCGTTCGGATCTGTCGTCAAGGCACGCAATAGAATCGACTCTCGCATATACGCCGGTTAGTGAGAGCGTGTCGATGCTATGTTTTCCCGCACGCTCATCTTCGTCCACAGTGAAAAAAATCCGCCTTCGAACTGATCAGAGTGACACCAAGATCTTCCGCGAGGTAAATGCCCTGAGCAGGCTTTCTCACCGTTTCATTGTGCGATATTATACGACATGGGTCGAGACCGTCGAGGTTGTCAGCTCTGGCCCATCCGCTAGCTCCGATGCTGATTCCGACTCGGGAACCGAGGGGGGTATGACTTCCGTCCCCCACTCTTTTGAGTGGCGAGAGAAATCGGATCCATTTAGTGTCAATTTGAACGATTTGGACGATTACGGAGGTTCTGGGAGCAGGTCGTCGTTTCCGAGCATCCACTTTACGACCAGGACTGACGTGAAGGACGAGAAAGATGAAGACGAGGACGACAGCGAGGATGGTTTTGCGCACCTCTTTGCCTCGGACTATGCAGAGGACACGGATGTGAAACCACCACCGGTTCGGCCGAGGACCTTGTACATCCAGATGGTGCGTGACTTGGCCCCCGGATGTTGACCTCGTAATGATGCCGTATTCGTACTCAGGAGTTTGTAGAACGACAGACTTTGAAAGAAGTGAGTCGGAAAGTCCTTGCACTGTCATCTTGGCTCATGTTTCCCTTTGCAGAGGGTGGCCGAGGGTTTATCGGAAGAGGAAGCCTGGCGTCTGTTCAATCAGATCTTGGAGGCATTGGTGCACATGGGTAGCATGGGAATAGTCAGTTGCTTCGTTCTATGTGTCGCGTTTACTATTGATCTCCACCCGCTCAGTTGCACAGAGATATCAAACTGACCAACATCTTTATCGGTAAGTTCTGATTCAAAATGCCTGTCTGCGAGTTGCTTAAATCATGTAGACGGGAACGGCGACTGTAAAGGTGATTGACCAAACTAGTGGATGAATCAGTACTAACACCATCCACTCATCTTGATAGTCGGTGACTTTGGTCTAGCTACGTCGAGCCTCGCTGCTGTCGATCCTTCAGACTTGTCTCCACAAATATCTCAGTCGGACGCTGATCTTACTCTAGGCAAGCACGACGATGTTGGGCTACAGCACATGAGCTAACTGTCATTCAGAGGTAGGAACGAAATTGTATATCGCTCCGGAGGTCTCCTCGCGAAAGAAGGGGCCGAGGAATCATAACAAAGCCGATATATACAGTCTAGGGGTAGGTTTAGGTTCCATCAATGTCCAAGATCTCGATTATCGACATGCACTAGATAGTTTTCTTCGAGATGAATTACCCATTCTCTACCGGGGCAGAGCGCATCGCCGTCATCGAAGACCTACGGAAGCCTGAAGTTTACTTTCCTCGTGATTGGGAAGCACATCGCTCAAAGCAGAAAGAAAGTGGGTAGTTCTCGAGTAGGTGGCAGCACTCGTCTCACATTTGCTAGTTATTTCGTGGCTACTTCGCCACGATCCTGCGAAGCGGCCAAGTGCCCTTGAGCTCTCGCAAAGTTCGCTGTTGCCACGCAAGGTTGAAGACGAGTACTTCAACGAGGCTTTAAGGATGATTTGTGAGCGCTGCAACTGACTTGATTTCTGTATTTGTGAACCTCTATTCGCAGCTGCGCAAGATTCAACGCACTATCAATCTCTGCTCTCGGTACTTTTCAAGCGACCAGCTAGCCAAGCTAGTCAAGCGAAGAATCTTCTTTACGATGTCGAGGCTGACATTCCCGAACATGCCAATCTGAATACCATCGTCGAGGACAGAATCAGAGCTATATTTCGTCTTCATGGAGCCGTTGACATGGAACCGCCACTACTGCTCCCTTCAACGGATCCGGAAGAGAACGAACCACGAGCGACGTTCATCGACAGACACGGGGACGTCGTTTTTCTACCGAATCAAGCTTTGATACCATTCGCAAGGTTGGCTGCGCGGAACGGTGTGAAACGGATCAAACGTTTTCACATCATGAATACCTATCGCCCTGGGTAGCTTGGTTTGTGTGTCTGGAGAATTTTCCCTGTGCTGACTCGTCGACTCTGCAGCGCCATTCCTGGACATCCCAAAATAGTGAAAGCCGCTGTCCTAGATATCGTCACGCCGGACATGAAAAATGGCATGGTCGCAGCGGGCGCGGAGTCGATACTGCTTCTCAGCGATTGCCTTCGAAGTTTCCCGAATCTTGTGCAAAGCTATGAGATACATATCTCTCATTCCAGAAGTCAGTCATCTCTCTTATCTCCATACACATCTCTGACTCTGCACTAGTTGTTGAATTGGCCCTCAGCCGAGTCCCGGACGACCTACGACCATCAGTCATGGATATCATGAACCAGACTAAATCGTCGTCATCCCAGAAGCGAGCAGCTTTGTTGAAAAAAGGACTTCTACGGAGCACTGCAGATGAACTGGAGATCTTTGCGGAAATCGACGAAGACATTGATGGGGTACTGGTAAAATTGGAGAAAGTTTCGCCCTCTCTACTTACTGTTATGAGGCCGGCCGTGGAGGAAATCAAGCAAAGCATTCAGTTCGCCACGTCTGCTGGTTTCAGTGGTCCGATATACTTCCGTCCTCTGATGTGGGCCGCACACCATGAACATTTCAACGATGGACTTCGTTTGGAGGTTGTACGGCGAATGAGACGTCAGGACGTTCTCGCGGCTGCTGGTCGGTACGTGATTCCACCCTTTGGTCCGCTTCCGGATGACTCAGACCCACGCAGATACGACAAGTTGATCGCTCAGTACTCCGTTGCAAAACCACAGAGCGACTCAATCTGTGCATTCGCCGTTCAGATAGCGTTCGACAGGATTACCGTTGCTCTTGCGGCGTTTCAAAGCACGTCGGTGAAGGCGCTCATCAAGGAACAGCGATCTTTTGGCTTTTGGAGTCCTCGCAGATGTGATGTGTATGTTATGTCCTATCAACCTGGGTACCTTCAAGATCGGCTCGAGGTCGCGGCGCTGCTCTGGCAAAACAACATCAGTGCTGATATCATGTACGATGCAACGCTGGCCGATCCAGAGAACGAAAGTCATGTAGATCTCTGCGCTCGCGAAGGAATTCTGTATGCTGTCGAGCCGGTTATGGTATGTTGTTGGCTGATCGTGATCCACTTAGGTTTGCCTTGTACCCTAGACCGCGTACTCTTCGTCGCGAGCAGGTGGCTTTCAAGGTCAAGAGCATCCTCAGGGGAACCGAGTATGAAGGTGAGAAACTCGATACTCCGGCCTGGCATCCTCCTGAAAGGGGCGTGTAGTCTCCCGACAGGACCTCGTGAGTTGGCTGCATCAACAAATCGCCGAACAGATGCGCGTCGACACGTCCACGTCGGGGACGACTGGGTATCCGAATGCCACCCCAGCTAGTTTCGGTGGGAAAGACACCTCGAGCAGGGGCGACGTTCAGCTCCTGCTCCCTGTCGACACGAAGAAGCAGCGAAAGCAGGTGAAGCAGATTTTGCTTGATAGAGGTACGCGTGCGCGATCTGGACGCATCGGAATCATCGCCCCTGATGGGCCTTCCCCCAATAGCATACGAACGCGGTGCGCATCTCAAGGCCGCGATCACCAACGGCGTACCGATGCTCGCGGTCGACGTCCCCGGTACGGTATTCGACATCCTGGTCAGAAGTTCGAACTGGCTTCACGACGAGGACGTTTGGAAGACGATCGTGGCGTCTATGCCGGCTCTTCAAACGGCGTACGCGTTTCAGCTGCGCGAGGCGGTGGCCAAGCGAAAGGCCGAAGGACACCCATTTGTTGTATTGTATGCGACGAGAGAGGAACGGATCCAGGTGCTCAGCTTATCGCATGGCTTGCCCTAAGTTTTGTATTGTTGTCTTGTCTTGTAACGGTTATTGTACGTGACGGATTGCTGAATCTCATCTACGTTGAATGAACAGTTTGTGATGGATGTTGGTGTTACGATACCCTATTCCATAGAAAAGTCGGTCGATCAGTCACTTTGCCGAATTTTCAATGCGGTCTGGGCACATCCTCGCGCTTGACAAGTTGCTCATAACGACAATGTACACTTCTCAGGTACAGGGAACCTGGCCTGTGCTGTCATGAATTGATTGTCTCAATCCTGGTGCCCACGCTGCTCTACAGCAATCTGTTCAACTTTGACTAACCGAAGGGGGTTCGTAGAGCACACACGTAAGAATGGAAGAAATTACCGTGGCCCGCGTGATCGGTATTATGAAGGTTACACTGCTATCGAGGGTTTCGAACAGCCACTAGACATCGAGAAGTCCTCACAGCTAATGCACGGTGCACACGCTGCAACGGTGGGGCCAGACAGCAGTGAAACCCATCCCTAAACCCAAGCCACGTTTCAGATCGTATAAAAAGGAGAGCGCTTTGCGGTCAAATCACCATTCGTCGGCTTTGACGGGGACTTGGCAAGTCGCCCCCTGCAAGTCACGACGATGGGAAACTTTTTCGAGGACCTCGCTCACGTTGTGCTCGAGTCGACGTTGACCGTGGAAGAGCAGACCGCCCTCAAGGTGCGACCGCGGTATCTTTGACTTGCACCTCCAACTCAACTGAGATGCACCGGCAGGCCAAGTTTCACAAGCTAAAGCGAGATGTGATCGAGGATGTTCGCAATATCTTCCCGCACGGGCAAATACTAGTGAGCACAGCTCTCCTCGCGATAATTTGCGTCGGTTGAACAAAGTTGGGTTAGCCGGAGAGCAGTGGCAGGGGCATCAGGATCAAGCTCCCACCCGGACCCGAGGGGGATACAACTGTGGATACCGCTGATGCGAGCGCGCCACATTGATCTACTTGGATTCTTGCTTACCTTCTGAGTAGGAACTTGGACTACCCGCCCTGCCGGACGTCATGGAGGCCTACACCACCTACGTCAACAACGAACTTCCTACTTACCTTGTACACGTCCCAGAGAGGAGACTCGTCTCTCGGCACGAGGTCAAAAAGATGTTCCGCCGCGACATGATGGCGGTTACGGAAGCCGACATAGCCAAGGCTATCGAAGAGGCCGCTGGTCATTCGGTGCCAACACGAGAGGAAGCGATCAGGGCGCTCGTGAGAAGAAGGCTCAAGTACGCCACATTCTCCCACCGGTGGCTCGATCGAGGCGAACCGAGCTTTCGCGATATCTTGATGTCGTTCAAACCTGCGGGATACAGCAAGCTCGTGAATTTCTGCGAGAAAGCCGCAGAATATGGATGTTGTCTCGCTTGGTCGGATACGTGTTGTATCAACAAGGACAGCAGCACCGAGCTTGAGGAGGCTATTCGCTCCATGTTCAAGTGGTACCGTGATGCACACGTGTGCATTGCATACTTGGCCGAGGCGACGTCAGTAGACGACCTTGGTCAGGATGTATGGTTCACCCGTGGGTGGACTTTACAAGAGTTGCTGGCTCCTCGGATGATGAAGTTCTATGGCAAGGATTGGGTACCCCTTAGCAACAGCACCAACGATAAGCAAGACGACCAAATGTTGGATGCGCTTTCGCAAGCAACGGGCATTTCTCACCGAGACCTACGCTCTTTTCGTCCCGGAACTCGCGACGTCCACGAAAAGATGATGTGGGCATCGAACCGGACGACAACTCGAGTGGAGGACATTGCATACTGTCTTGTCGGGATCTTTGACGTGAGCTTGACGATCGCGTACGGGGAGGGCCAACGTGCCTTCTACAGACTGATGGAGGCAATTATCAATAGATGTGGGGAGTGGGAAATCATGGCATGGGCGGGACGCCCATCCACTGACAGTCCGGCCCTTCCAGAGTCACCTCGTTGCTACAGGGCGCTTGGCGAAGCTCGCACTGCGGTGGCAAGCGGCGTGAGTGGAGACAACGGTCTCGCCAAACGAGCATGGCGAGGCGACAGGAATTTTATCATGACCAAGCAAGGTTTGCAGTTGAGACTGCTCGTCGTGGACCTTCCATCGACGTCCATGAAGTTGTTTGAGGGCGCAGGTGAGCGCGTCGAATGCACACAGTATGGAAAGTGTACGGTCGGCGTCGTAGACTACTGGTGTTTCGATACCAGTGGTCGAGGGGTCCTGAGGCCTGGGCAAGACCACCTGGGTTTGCTACTGCGTTCGGATCCTTTCGACAACTACGCGGAGCCGGAAAAAGTGTCGACGGCGGAACTATTATTTGTTCGAACAGATGTCGAGGTGAAGAAGGACCTAAGTATGCTGTGGTTGTGACGGTAGTACGAGACTCGGAGTAGTACGAACCGCATTCGAGTCTTCATTCCAGGCAACTATCTTCTTGCTCGCGTCAATTGTCCCGGCCTAGGACGTTAATAAGAATGTCGAGCCCGAGGTTTGAGAAAACGAGAAAACGATATGGTGGTCCAACGTCGGCATCGGCTAGAGAGGGCGTGTGCATCAGCAGCCTGGGAATTCCAAATGATGGATCTTACGCCACTGGCAGGTAGGAACAGGAACTGCCATGATGGCAGTCGGTGTTTTGTGATTGCGACACAGCAGGCCTGCCAATTTTCCAAAGGATCATCGGATGGCGTCGGAAGGAAGATCGGCAATTTACAGTGAGCGTGTGCCTGAGCGCGGCGGCGTTGTTTGTCCGACTGACATTTCCTTCTATCATGCCACGCAAGCCAGCCAGGCATCAACGTGTATCATCAACCTGGGCGGGCGCCGTGGAGGTGAGAATTTGATCAGAACGCTGATAACTAGTGACAGAGCTGTATGTTACTTTCGAAGAAAATTACGACGTGCTATTACAAACCGGATCATCAGCTAACCTTGCGACCCAGGCCCGCATCAAGTTGTACGCACCCTGAAAGCGTGCGTTTCAGATGACTTGGGGCCCCCTCCAGCAGGCACCAGTAAACTGACTTCCCTGTGCCCAATGATGGCCTGTGGGAATCCGGCGAGCGCACAGCACGTTCTTCGATTGCTTCCGTACTTATGATCCACACGGGGGTGGGCGATGCCTGACAGGCACACCGCAATGCCCCCCCTCCGTCCGCCTCTCTCAGACGTCAAGTTCACTCTCAACGCATGGGGCGTCGCTGGTATCTTTGGCGGCGAGGAAGCCATATCAGCCGTGGCCCTCATTCCCCTTTATCAAGGCAGACAGTGGCTCGGATGGTACAACTCCCCAGGTAGTCTGGAGGTCGCAAGGCACTTTGGCCGCCTTGCGCATTCCCAATTCTGGGAACGATTATTCCCTCATACAACCAAGTCAGCAGCACATCTGTTTGCCTTTGATGGCCAAGTAGGGCCAAAATATACCGCCGCTTTGTCCGGCACGGAAATGCAGACAGGTCACTTGGGATACCTCGCGATGGAGAGGTGCAAGGAGATTGAAGAAGTGACTGAGATCCCAGGGAGGAAAACGACACCCGCGGACGTTGCGCTCATCGATTTGGGCGACGTCGACTACGATCACAATGTCCCGCGCTTGTCCAAGTCCAATACCTTACTGGCGCTCATCCCGATCGTCCTCAGCGTCGTGACCTGCGTCATGTGCGCGTTGGTCCGGGACTGGTACAGCTTTTCTGTAATCCTGGTTGGCATCGTCGCGGGCGGCTTCGCTTCTATGACGCTCGGCTCAGGAAGGCTCATTCTCAAGTCCGTCACGAACCCTGCTCAGGGATCGCCACCCGGAGATGGGGTACTCATTCCAGTGATTTGGGAAGACATGGTAGTGGTCGTCAAAGGGGCAGAACACGCCGTCAATGCGATCACGAAAGGGAGGTTCGGCCTAGAGCTCGGCGGTAAATACCTGCAGCATGCCATTGGCATATCCTCCCTCCTTCTTATTGCCGAATTCCTTGCCCAACTCTTCCTCATTCCACAGGGGGTACTCTTTGGCCAGCTCATGTTCGTCATTTCCCTATGTGTATCTTGGGCGTACAACTTCCACACCTCCTCGTTGAGAAGAGAAAGACTTCAGGCCGACATACTCTTTCGCAAGCTCGGTGACCCTCGAATTCGAAAATTCCAGCTTGGAACGAGAACAACCTTGGCCGTTTTTGTCGCTCTGGCCGTTTTTCATGGCGTCCCAAAACCTTCCCCGACTGCAGTTCAAAAGATACTACGTGTTTTCCTCCCAAACGACACTGACGTGTGGGAGAGGTGGAGGAAGAAGGTTGCTCGGCAGGTGTGCGATAAGTCGCTATCGTGCCTCCGGCTGGACGAAGAGGACGATGAGAAGGATCTCACAGAGTCTGAAAGAAATTTGCTTGGTATCCTCCTTCGCGATGCAAGCGCAGCATACGACGGGTACCTGCAAACACTTGGCAAGCTTTCATGACCTTTGCACCGCCACAGCTTTTCGTCCATGTTTGTGCTTGTCAAAATGCTAGTGTTGTTGGCAGAAGGCTGCCATTCTGCCGTAGGCAATTGCCAGGGTGGCAATTGCCGGCAGTAGCTGAGGGCGCTGGCAGAACAATGGCAAAATTATGCTGACCTATACCCCGAGCGTCACGGACACTCGCCACTATGTCAGGATCCGGATCAATGCCACCAAAAAATAGCCTCGTTGGACACGTTGTATATACATTTTTCACAGTACCACATAGTCATGAGCTCGTCTGGTTCCAAAAATTCATCTGGGAGACCTCCTGCAAAGATTCTTACAGATCATTTCAAGCCCCTCGAGAAACTCGACAATAAATCTAACCGGCGCTACTACGAATGCAAGTACTGCGGGCCTGGCGGCACAGGTAGTCACATTGAAGGACGTGACAACAAACCTTTAAAACACATCCTGGTGTGTTTAGAGGCCACTCAAGTTGCTCGGAATGCAGTCCGAACCTACCTTGCATCAAAATCACAAGACCTACAATTGCCAGATGCGATCGAAATACAATCATCATCAGACATCAGTGCTGATATTACCCAGCCGCTCAGTGTCTCCGAATCCGGTGGTAGGGTGTTGGCAAAGCGTCCAAGTGGCACCCTTGCTGGGTATGTTGACCCACCGCTTTCAAAGAGCCAACAGGACCGTGCAAATATAAAGCTATTTCGGCAAGTGATGAGCTATAGCATACAGATGTCTCAGAGGAGATTATACTGACCTTTCGCTTGATAGATTTATCGTCCATGCAAATATTCCATTCTCTGCGACAGAGAATTGGTTTTTCCGCCACTTCCTTGATGAGATCCGGCCTTCATACACAGCCCCTTCTCGCTATGTACTATCTCACTCAATCATGGATGCTGAGTTGGCACGAGTTCAACTTGAAGAAATCTCCCATCTTAAGCAACGGAAACGACTTACATTGTTACTTGATGGATGGGAGGACTTACTCAAGCGAAATTTGTATGGTACATTGGCGGCAGAAGTTGGCCAATACCCAATCATCTTGAGTCTGCAAGACATGACAGGTCGACGGGGATCTGCCGATGGACTCATTGATGTAGCATTGCGTGCTTTAGAGGCAATGGAAGTTGCGGATGCGACAAACTTTGTTGCCACAACTACCGATAACCCAACAGTTATGCGTGCATTTCGAAGGAAATTTAAAGAGAAATTCTATTGGGTTCTCGTAAGTTTATTTTCATATTATGTTTTATTTCTATTTATTCTGTCAGACGTTTCCATGCTTTCTTCACAGTCTCAATACAATAATTGGAGAAATCTGTTCATTTCCTTGGATGAAACGGAATGTCACTAAAGCTACACGAATTGTGACATTCTTCAATGGTTCACACTATTGGGGTGGGCAATTGAAAGAAGAAGCCACAAAACACAACATTACCCGAACATTGAAGCAGAATTGCGAGTCACGCTGGTACGCATTAATATTGCAGGCACTTAGCATTTGTGACCACAGGTAGGGGGTTATCAAAGATAATTAATATTTTTCACAATAATAAATAAAACATAGACAACCGCTCATAATCATTTGCACCCGCCCAGATGCAGTCCGGAGAATGGATGGGTTTTCTGGTGTTGCAACAGACGTGATTAGCTATGTCATCCGTGATGAAGAGTTCTGGCCATCAATGGAGCAACTTATCAAAATCTGCAAGCCCCTAGTTGACACAGTGGGCAATAGCGAGACCCGTGATGCATCACTCGCATCTTGTATGCTTGAATTTATTCGGGCTGCACGGAAGATGTCACAAATTACACTGGATCAGGGTGACCATGCTGGATTTTGGATGCACGCAAAGCAAATATTCAACCGTCGTTTCCATGCCATGAACACCAGCCATCATGCACTCACACTGTTCCTCCATCCGTTGTGCCGCAAACTTGCCATCTCACAAGTTGCAAATGGTCGCAACTTTCAGTTCATGCTCACAACGGCCCTCTCAGTCGCACAACAATGGCGGTGGAATGAAGCTGAAGCAAAATCTCTTGTTCATGATCTCAAGGAATATCAAAAATGTGCTGGAGTATTTGCAGGTGGAGAGGCAAATGCACTCGACTGGTGGGAGCAACTCCCTATCACAGCGAAGCAATGTCCTCTCAAGGCAATGGCAGTCATTCTTCACTCTATTGTCCCACATGCTGCAGATGTGGAGAGATATTTCTCCGGACTTGGTGGGACACAGTCCGTCAAACGGTGTAATCTTACCGTTGATACATTCGAAGGACTGAGCAAACTACGCTCAAGCTATGCCCATCACCTATACAGGATTGACCGCACAGCTGGCAAGTCGACACATCGGAAGCATGCACACATGCATACACAACCCGAGCCGGGCGGTATCAACCCAACGCTTGCTGAAGACCTGACGAAACATTTCACATGGGTCCCACCACTCAATGCCGGACTAGCTGACTCAGATTATGATTCGGATCTTGCTGGTCCTGAGGCTATTACCGACGAAGAGCTGAGTAGTGCATTTGACATGCTTGAACGCGAGAGACAAGACGCACTACTGTCTGGGCCATCAGTGACATGGCAAATGCATCCAGAGCTCGAGCTCGATGGAAACAAGGTCCTTGAGGGGCAGGTTTATAGTTGGGAGGAGTTGGATGCTGTCGACAAGGGCGCACCGCCAATGGGATTCGTTGAAGACATTTCCGTACTGGACAGATCTGGGAACGGGCAGTGGGATATTCAGGCATTACTGTCAGCAGAAGGTGTTATGTTACGCTAGACTCACCAGAAGTCATAGTGGTACTAGTAACAATTTCGAATCCATAGAATTTGGCCCAAGCCACACTATTGCGACTCCATCGGCATCACACTCACGCTAGATCATTTCGCCAAGCTCTGCCAATCTGCCAACTGCCAATCTGCCGTTTCGCCGGCAGACTCCAACTCAAACCAATTCTGCCCACGACACTACAAAATGCTCCTCCTTTTTCGCTTTCGATCACTGCTGAGACTTTGCTAGCCATGCACTCCATATCTACCTAAAGTTCGGCTCTCCTATAACTAAAACATTGTAAAAATATGTTAATGAGCTGTTCCAGCTCGCTCCCAAGTTTGGAATGTTGTGACATCCCTACCCTTGTCATCTAGCTATGCTTCATGCCTTCTCGCAAGTCAACACGACCGTTTCACAGGTCCACGCACCCTTGAGCGTGTTCCTCAACCCACGGGAACTGGAGATTTCGCCCATTGGGGACTGTGCCACGTTGGTCATATCAACGTAGTGCGTCGTCAAGAATACCTTGAGGAATCCGGAGTCGGTCTTCCTTCCCTCGGGGAGGTAGAACTCGATCGGGTTCGTCCCGAACCCTCCATATCCGAGTGCGAACAACGACGGCGTACCATCCCGCTTGCACCGTTTCAGAGGCGCCAGCATTGTTGGCGACGATGGAATATACCATGCCTATGGAATGCCACAATTAGCTTATGTACCTCCCATCAACTCGAGTGTTTCGAATGGACGCGCCTGAATGCCATAGTCTGAAGGGTCGAAATAGAAGAAATAGGGAAATAGGTCGATGTCGGAGGCGTTTTCCAAGGTAAAACCATACTGGGGGTAAAAGTCGGTGATTATAGCTTCCTTCACGTTCACGCCCGAACGAGACGGGACGGGCACCTCCAACAGGTCATCACCAGCAGGGCCATATTCGCCTTGGATATCTTGGATGCGATTCAATCGTATTTTCACCTTTCCAGCAAAGCTAGGTGCTGCAACATCCGAACGAAACAGGTAGGAATTGAAGTTGGCGATTCCTTCAAGGATGTCTGCCATCCGTCTGGCGTTTGCGTCAAAACGGAGGTGGGGGTCCGAGTATGCAAGAATCAATGGATGGAAGCGCTCGAGTTCCCATTCCCCTGAACCCTTCTGATGTAAACCAATGTCGGCTGGTTCATCGGCTGTAACGACGATTGCGTGAGCACTCGAGATGTGATTGGAAGAGTGCACCCTCAGCGTGGGTTGGTGCCAGCGCGACACGATGGCCTCCGCGTTGGTAATGTTATGATGGTCTCCCTCAAGCACAGCGTCGAACGCGCGAACTTTCCTTGCCTTGAGGACAGGCCTCTGTGTAGAAGATATAATGGTGAACTCTGTACCAACGTCGACGCCATGGATGCTGCCTGCGGAAACGTAGAGTTTGCTGCCCCTCTTGGAGACCTTGAACGTCGTTGTTCCGTCGCGAAGCGTGTTCACACTGAAAAGCAGTCGTTCCCGGTTCATACCCTCGCACTGAGGGTGCTGTTTGTGTTTTAGATCCAACGTCTCGAATAGGCTGACGTAGCTCGTGTTGTGAAGACTGGAACGTCGCAAGGATTCTATGAGGGCAGCCGTGAACAGGCCTCCTGGCGCGTCTTTCGCGGCAGTGTCTTCCATCGCGGCCTCATCTGGACGACATGCAGCAAGGAGGACGTGCGATTCCATAGCCTTGTATTGAAAGCCCGTTTGTATCGCGGTATGCGCGGCCCGAGAACGAGGTTCCGGCATGGATGACCAGATTTCTCGATCAAGGTCTGCAGGTGGAGGATAAGGGGGTGCTGGAATAGACCTGATGCGCAGAGTAGAGGGCCCTTCGGATCGTGAGAGACCACCTGAATGGCAGCAGTCGAAGATTACAACCTAGATGAATGACCGTCGTCAAAGAGTACGGATTGCAAGAGGGAGGGGGACTTGCGATGTTGTCACCCTTGTGAAAGGCAAGTTTGCGCATCAGCGCATCAACCGCGCGGTCAGAAATGCCCCAGACGATCCTCCCATCATCACCGGTCATCTCCAGGTCATGGGTACAGAGGATTTCAATCTTTCCGCTCTCCGTCAGCCACTCAGCAGGAGCATGGAGTTGGCTGCCATGACCAGCAAAGAAGAAAATGATCGCGTCGTCCCGTTGAATGTCAGTATTATTGATAAGAAACTGGTCGAATTGTCTCAATATCTCTCTTTGCGTCGCATATTCATCTGCAAGAAACACGATCTGAGATAATGGTACGCCGAGAACTCCTGTCAGGAATTGAATGAATCGTTCCCCGTCATTTTTGCACCCAGTCAAGTCGGGGTATGATTGAGATTGATATTTGTCGATCGCGACGACAAGAGCGAATATGCGTGGTGCCGCTGATGCGCCGAGACGGGAACTGTTTGTGGATTAACGTTAACTATCATCCCGACATGCTTTACGACTGCTGGTAGTAAACTGACACTGGATCTATCTCTGGCTCGATCGTCACGGATCTGGGTTTCGAATGTCAGCGACACCACCGAAATAAATCGGAGTACGAAGCCACCCAACTGTTCGCCAGACATCGATGTCGTGAATGATAGAGATGATTTGCTTGCAGAGGCGAGTTGGGATTGTGGTCTTTGTTTAAGTCTAATGAATCATCGTTTCATCAACCATATCAATACCCTTCTGAGTGAGAAATCGAGTGCTTACAGCTTGTTGAGCCACGAAGGAGGCATGCCAGCTGGGGACGTGGGGAATGGCTTTAAGAGATAGTCAAGGACAATCTGGTTAGCAGACTGAATACCGGGTTGCCTTCAGGTTATGAGCAATCGGCTCGTCTTGCTGTAGTGCTGTCAAGCGCGTGTTGTAGGTACACCATGATTCCAAGCTTCGACAATATACTGTAGCAAAGAATGGGTGCTTAGAAAATGAGTTTGCAGCATTCACACAGCAACTCTGAGACGCCACAGGGTTTGCTTGCATGGCTCCACATCGTGGAAACATGCAAAAGCTTCTTACTTGAATCCGAGCTTAGGCTAGTAGAAACAGAAAACATTGAAACTTCGCTTGGGAAGTTGCGAAGGAGATTTGAACATATTACCAAATACAATTTTTATAAGTATTTCGAAAAGAATCCATAAAGATTTCCTTACATAATATTCGAACCGAATTCACGATCCTGGAACGCGTGCCGTCGTGTTCCCATGGGATCCAAAATCGCTGTGTCTGTGGAGTCTTCGTATTCTAACCATTTTTGTTGGCCACACTCAGAGCAGGGTCGACCTCAGAAGGTGAGCAGACTCGAAAACGGGTGGCGGTTGGTTGTTTTTAACCCTCTTTCCGCAGTGGGGCCAGTCGCAATTCACGCTCGCTTGGTGTCTCCTTGACGATCTTGTCTGGAAATAGGTGGAGAACAACCACGTCCTCTTCGCTTTGTAGCTCAACTACGGTTCGTCAACAGCGATGTAAGGGTACAGTATGTGATGTTCGGGGCGATCGCGCCCGAGGAGGGTATCCATCTATGACCGCGGACAATTCCGTAGTTTCGGCTGGCTGAAGGCTGCAACTGCGGCTTATCGACCAAAGCAACAGCCGCCGGACGTCCTAGCTCACCCGTCACACTTTCTTACTAAACATGGAATTTTTTCTCCGTCCACTATACTATCCGGCCCTTGCGAACTTGAACATGCACGATTTGATGAGAAAATGCGCGAGAGATGGCCGTCGCCACACATAACAACACCTGGTGCCCACACCATCGACCTGCCCGCCGACTCAGCGCCAAGGGGCCACCGAAGTGACCGTACGAGGCCGGTTACTATGTATGCGGTGTCACCCAGGCTCGGCTAAGGTTTGTAGCAACCAGCTTGAAGTCAAAGTTGCACCAATGCTAGCATTGATGGATGTCCAA
>JBBPTZ010000253.1:0-29379 GCA_038094315.1 Phylloporus cf. tubipes | reverse complement strand
TGAGGTCTCCTCATTTGGGACGTCTGTCAAAGACTCGTGAGAGAGGGTAAGTGTGTGGCTAAGAAATTCACTTCTTTCACGTCTAGGGCGTCAAAAATCATCCAACATCCTGTGATCAACATCCTTGGTACTTTATGACTGCCAGGGAGTGCGACTGGGCAGTACCCTGTCGTTCGGTCAAATCGAAGAAGGGCAGCCCACATCCCCGAGCTCTTCAAGATCGACCTGAACCATTAAGTTTACCCCCTCCAACGCTGGCGACTTCCTACGCAAGATGTCGGATTGGGTGTTCACTGAAAAATGAGTCTTGTAGATCTCCACTATTCGGATATCGCTTACTTGACGGTAATACACTTCTGACAGACTCGGCGTATTCTATTTTTTTCGCGTAATGAGATGCCGTTGCAACCGCTACTTTGATCTCGTCGTGTGGTGACGATTGTCGCCCGCGAAGCCGGTAAAAAGAAAAGGTGGCGGTGAGGACCGCGCTCACTGAAGCCTTTATAGTCGTATCCTTCCACTAAATCCCGTTAAACCCTGGCAGAGTCCCACCCACCTTCGTGTTCGATGGTACAGTCGTGGCGTCGTCAAAGAAGTGGCTGTGTGACAGTGACATGTCGTTCAACTCGAACGCTTTCAACCGAGACAATCGCCGATGTCCTGTTCGCTCGGCTGGCCCAAGTGGACTAACGTTGCCTGAGTAACAAGAGCTTTCACCGGCTCGGAACCACTCCCCCTTGCGCGTACTGTACACGTTGCCGATCTTCAGAGAGGGACGCCTGATGGACGTAGCAAATCATGGGACCGACAGCCCAAGTGGCCGAATCTCCCTCTCACGTAGACGAAGACCTAGCTTCGCGGCTCCCTAATTCGTTGTGTCAACCAGCGCTTTAGTATCGCGAACAATTTGTAAGATACATATAAGTATCGAGAATGCACCATCAATATAGAAATCATTAGCACGTCGTCAAAAAAGCGAAAAAGGCATAGTGTATCGATCACTATCATTATGCCGTAGCCTTAAGGTCCTTTTTCTCATCGTTAGAGACGTCGGACGAGTCCTCCAAATCTCGCGTGCCCATCTGAGAAGTGTCGAATCCGTTCTCCTCCAAGTACAAGCGGAACTGTAGAACAAACGTCACAATCACTATCAAATAGGAGACGAAAGACACCTACCGCTTCATCTTCTGCCGCCATTCCGTCGTGCGAGAGGGGCTTGACAAAGACGAACACAACTGTGGCGCTGAGAATGGCGAGACCACTGGCGATCCAGAAGGGACCCGTAGTTCCCTTGATCGAACTCGAACCACCGAAATCTGCACAGCCTTTGAGCTCAAATGTTGCCAAGTTCACAGGTACCCACCAGAAACAATGGACTTCCAGCCTATCCATCGAAATAAAATTAGTCGATCATCACCGAATCCACCGATACTATACGTCACGTACAATATGTGCCGACAAATGCACCGACTTTTCCAATAGCCGCGGCAACTCCATAGTATTGACCACGAACAGCGGTGGGCGAGGTCTTGGCAGCAAGAATACCAAGGCAGTTCCCCGGGCCTACACTTATAAGCAAACATCCGAGCTACTCAGCAAGTCACTTACCAAATTCACCAAAACTCAGGAAGATGCCATATACAATCTGTGATGAAAGTGTAAAAATATGTCCACTTCATTGTACAAGCCATGGCCTACCGCAAATGCAGCAATGTGCTGAGCTATACGAGTGTACAGGCCACTCATAATGAAACCGATGATTGCTTGAGCAAGTAAACCAGTGATCTAACAATGTGTCATGAGTCTCGTCAATGTAACGATGACTGTGACGACGTCACCATCGTGTTCTTAGGGCCTAGGTAGTCGACGACAAATGCACCAATGACGGTCCCTGGAACGTTCGTCAATAACAAGTAAGCTGGGATTCGCGGGACAGAAAGAACCTGGAATGTAGAACAGGCTGACGAGAAGTGAGTAAGGGGATGTAGGACAAAAAAAGAAAACAAACTTGATGACCACACTCCACCCAAATACAACAGCCAAAGAAGCGGATTTCCCAACGACGCTTCATATCATCAGCACTAGCGTCAAAAAGACTAGTTTTCAACTTACGCGTCGGTGATTGTTGAAGAGTAGAGACCAAACTGCATATGGGTTAGGCATCACAAAGCAAAGACAAAACGTTGATTTTCACTGGATACCTATATACCTGCGTTAGGATAGCCAAAGGTTAAACTAACAGTGAGCACGTACGTGATGAAGTCATATATGAACCTATATTACACAACTAATGTATGAAAACAGGAACTGGGGTATGTTTGTCAACTCACCAGGCCAAGGAGATCCCAAACAACCCTTTCCAGTAGCGCTTGATTACTAGATAGTACGGAATCCGCACGGATTTCATCGAGTTCTTCTTGTAACTTGGTGGTTCCGTCATGCGTAAACGCCATAAAAATACGGCGACAGCAGGGATAACGCCAAACCCAAGAGAAAGACGCCATACAGCTCGGAGGTGTTTTTCCCCAAAGCTATAAACAAAAGATGGTGCTCAGTTCTCGCTGCAGTGCATGATGCAACCTACATCCAGAACAAAACCAGCGGCACGAAGGCGCCGATCACAAAACCAACGTCAATCATAGTGTCTACAACACGATCTAGAAAAGCACGAGGTCGGAAGGGGGTGGTACGTACTGGTTGCGAGTGCCAGCCATCGATGTTGGGCATTCTTTGCGATACCCTCTTCTTCAGTTTGCTCGGAAGCAGAGACCGAACCACAAGGGTATTCAGCACCAATTCCAATACCTAATAAGAAGCTTTGGACGTGTGTATTGAGATTATGGTGTGATTGCCAATGGTCCAATTTACCGACAAGCGGAGAGCATGGCAATCATTCCGCCAAAACTGCCATTCGCACCCGAAGAGGCAGCGGATAAACCGGCGAAAAGAGCAACGATACCGGTTGCAGTCATCTGATGCCTTGTAAGGTGGATGCAACCTCAGCTTCTGCCGAACCCCTACCATGCCAAATTTACGACCGAGTTTGTCTGATATCCAGCCGAAGGTCAACATGCCTACTAACATACCTATCGGGGCATTCGGAACGTTGAAAAACAAAAAAGGAAGAGAAAGACAGAACCTGCGAAGCTGACACTAGTGAGTGTGCTGCTGTAGTTGTGTGCATCCAATGCGTCGGCACCGTAAATGGTGATCAAGACTGGAAACGAGATGAGGAGGGAGGAGAAAGTTGTATGCTGCTGTCTCACTTGTATTGACTATGGATATAAGATTGAGATGGTTAACAGAATGCAAGGAGAGGTCGACGTACCCATTCCGATAACATTGTTGGAGTAGCCTGGCGGTGAAAGAACTGAGTCACACGACGCGCGATCAAGGATGAAG
This sequence comes from Phylloporus cf. tubipes, assembly GCA_038094315.1. Taxonomy (NCBI): domain Eukaryota; kingdom Fungi; phylum Basidiomycota; class Agaricomycetes; order Boletales; family Boletaceae; genus Phylloporus; species Phylloporus cf. tubipes. The sequence continues at coordinate 25,977 of JBBPTZ010000253.1, read as the reverse complement.
CGATACCATCGGAGAACAAGGCGGTTCCACAACTGGTTAACAGTGACGAGATGAGTGGATTGTACTGGAGATGAAGGAAAAGGAAACGTACGCAAAGATGAGAGAGACTCTGGACAATCCTCCAGGAGACTCGGACATGTTGGTGGGCGGGAGGAAGCAGAGACCAGCGCCCACGGAGTATCATCCGGGTGCTACTTATACATCCCCATTGGAGATTGGAACGTGACGTTAGCTTTCTAGCCGAAGTGATTACAGATAACGGTCATTATTGGCTAGTGGACGGCAACGTTCGTGGCCGATGCTGATGAAATTACCGGCCTCTCAGCAGTTGCAATGATTCCTATGTATCATGTCAGGCACCTGGTATCATGTGGACCGCGGGCGTCAGAGTAGCAGAGATGTGCAAAGACAGCAAGAGAGAACCTTCCCACCGGGTACAAATATGGAGGTGATGCCAGATTGATCGGCTCGCTTGACCTCACTTGAACGTCGGCGCGAGTCGAAAGCCGGGTGCCGCCTGGAGCGTGGCGTCGTGTCACCGGGCCCAATAGGTTTGATATTTGCACTCGTAGTAACACCATTTGGATGGCAAATATGAACATCCAGCCGTCTCGGTGACCTGCGGACCGATGTGAACGCGCAGACTGGGCCAACGACCTCACCATATCGTGCGATGACGACCAGACAGCAATTAGACTTGATTGAAGAGGCACAGGGGCTATTGCCAACAGATTCTCACAGTCGACTTGACATGATCAGACCACCAAAGCGCGCTCGCGTCGATGCAGATGTATCCAACACGCCTTCGCAATCACCACAAGTCAAGTGCGAGGACGGCCCGTCTCCCTTGACAGCTGAAAGAAAACTCATCACTTCTGGGACAAAGCGCTTCGCTCCCATCCCTAACGACTGCCTTCCAGTCTGCACAGAGTACAGACAGAATCGATCTGAATGGGTATCAATGTGCGTCAAGGAACTGGAGGGACTCGACCTCGTCCCAGAAAGGAGACTGTTCCGGTCAGTTCCTAAGACATCGATCAAACTAATCGTCATCTGCTAAATATCTTTAGAGACGATGGCTTGGTTATCGACTGGTACGCTGTGGATGTCCCTCGCGTCGCGTTTCTGACGTCCCCGCAGGAAGAGCCACGTCCCTGTTTGGTCAGATACCCTCAAGCCTAATACGCAGGATCTTGCTGCTGCAATCGTGTTTGCCCACAAATCCAACGCACAGTGGCATCCCGCGCCCGTTCGCAAAGAGTCTCCCCCAAAATCCGTGTCCGCGATCTCCGCCCAAGATCGCCTTACATCACCTGTCCCCACTCCTAGCGACCTTCCTGATGATGGTCCATCACCGAAGAAAAGGTTTCCAGTACCACCACGACCGTCATCAAAGCGTCGAAACATCCCTTTCAACTCCCCTTCAAGTGGCCCGGGCCCTTCTTTTCCGCGTCCAGAAACACCGCGGTTTCCCGACGAAAGAGAGCGTGCAACTCAAACTCCGTCGCAGGATCGCGCAACCAGCTTACCAGTTCCCTTATCTATACGATCTGATACAGCATCTCAACATGACCATATTGGTGTCCCGACAAATTCTTATAGCAGGACTTGTGACCAATCGGCTGCATCTGATACGTATTCCACGACAGAGGAGGAGATGTCGGAAATGACTTTGGACTATCTTCGCCGGTAGGCCACTGGTAGAAATCGCAGGTTTATATTGACCTGTCCGTCTGATAGATACGTCCAAACCTACGAGTCTGACAGGGCGAGCCTTGCTTCTGCCTATGCTAGCAACGCATCGTTTGCATATCGTGTCCATCACATTACCGGGAGTCCGCCGTCCGCCTGGGCAGCCTCTCCCCGGTGCTCCTGTTGGTCCTATCTCTGCTGTAGTAGCTCGAAGAGGTAACTGATGCCCGGGAATCTCGGTTTACAGCCTCCGGCACTAAACGAACCCGTCTCGACATAGCGACTACACTATTAACACTCCCTTGCCTCCATGGTTCAGGGACCGCACAGATCGAATACGACATTCTCTATCTTGGGGCAGAACTCGGGATGTTCGTAGTCTGTCGTGTGACGGATTCCACCAAGACTGTTGCGCATAATTTTATCTTGCAAAGGAAAGAAGTTGATGTGGAGGATGCAACAATCGAAGGCGTCTGGCCTCTAACGGCCAATGCCCACCAGATTCTCGTCTTCGAAACATGAGTTGGCGGTCGCTGGTTATCCACAGAGACTTCGTAATGTCCCTTCTCATGTTGATTCACTCCGTGTCAGCTTTTGTGCGGATCTCGGGTTGAGTGCTCGACTCTAAGCCACACTTATTCGGCGGTCCTCCTCGCGTCGAGGCCATGATAAAGTACACGAGTTGGACGCTGAAACGGCGGGGGCGTGTCGAGGCTGTTGTGTGTTCAGCGGTATAAACGTGTCGGCCACCCACCCTGGCAGGGCAGTTCAAAGTCCGCTGTTGGGACACTCTTTCGCCTTATTTTCTGCAACCAGAGCAGACGCTCAACACTAGTCCATTCCGCATCCCTTCCTTCAGCCGTCCTCGGACTGGTGTCCTTTGAAACCATTTACCTCTATCCTCAATGACGACCCCTCACGTTATAGCTTCGTCCTCGGGGCATCACTCATCCACCACATCAAATGGCATCGTTGGCAATCATTTCCGCGTTGGCAAGAAAATCGGAGAAGGCTCGTTTGGTGTCGTATTCGAAGGTAGGCCTATTTGTCCAACGTGTTCTCTTAGAGGAACCCGAGGTGGGAGCCACCAGAAGGATCGGGCGCTTGGATTTTCGGGTGTGGAGATGACTCCTTATTACCTGTCCCGCAGTCATGGAGACGCGATAGTCCTCGTTAGCTATGCTAGTTACCGGTCAACTTTGCATCATTGATGTCCTGTTGATGCACCACCTTCTGCCCTATCTTACCTTGGGTTTCCCATCGTTTCTCTGTACTCAGCCCTTGTTCACAGGCACCAAACTTCTCACAAATCAACCCGTTGCCATCAAATTCGTAGGTTGCCATTTCCCCGAGGAGACTACATGTCTGATTTCCATGCTTTCTCCAAGGAGCCACGAAAGTCCGATGCCCCCCAATTACGGGACGAATTTCGATCCTATAGAACACTCAACGGTACATGTGTGTAATATCATTCGCGATACTTCGTCCGCGGTTCAATCTGTGATTTCAGTGGGCGTTCCTCAAGTCCACCATTTCGGGCAGGAAGGACTCCACAATGTCCTTGTAATCGATCTGCTTGGTCCCAATCTTGAGGACCTCTTCGACATGTGTAGTCGCAAATTTACTATCAAGACAGTATGCATGGCGGCAAAGCAGATGGTGAGTGGTCTTGACATGGCATCCTATTCGAGTGTATGCGCGCATACGCCAAGTGTACATGTCCTGCCACGGTTCATGATCACTACCTGATTGTCCCTTGATTCTTGCATGCCTGTTCGTCATGGATTGATTTCTTTTTAGATCACCCGCATTCAGTCAGTCCACGACAAGTCACTCATTTATCGAGACATCAAGCCCGATAACTTTCTCGTTGGGGTTCCGGGTACAAAAACCGCCAACGTTATCCACATCATTGGTATGTACCTGCCGAAATTTGTCATCCTTCAACCTCCCGCTGTCACACTTGTTTGATCTCGTTGCTATAATGTGGCGGATGCTGTCGCTGTCTTGGACTTGCTGACCTGACTTTTTGGGCCGTCTAGATTTTGGCATGGCAAAGCATTACCGTGACCCAAAGACCAAAGTACACATACCCTATCGTGAACGCAAGAGCCTGTCTGGAACAGCCCGTTACATGTCGATCAATACCCATCTTGGCCGTGAGCAATCTCGGAGAGATGACTTGGAGTCTTTGGGCCATGTGTTTATGTATTTTCTGCGGGGTGGGCTTCCTTGGCAAGGACTCAGGGCTGCGACAAACAAGCAAAAGTATGAGAAGATTGGAGAGAAGAAGCAGACCACCCCAATTTCGGAGTTGTGCGAGGGCTTTCCAGGTATGTTTATCTTCGGCGCACCGTCATGCCGGCGCCTTCCGCGACAGCGTGGCGATGACAACTTGATTCATCGAACCAATTCTCATTCCCTTCAGAGGAGTTTGCCATATACATGAACTACGTGCGAAAGCTGGGATTTGAGGAGTCTCCTGACTACGACTTCCTTCGCGAACTGTTTGCCAAGGTTCTCAAGAATATCGGAGAACAAGATGATGGCATCTATGACTGGATGCTGCTGAACAATGGCAAGGGATGGGAAGCTGGCAACGTATGTGATCTGTAGTTTATTTTTGATCCCTTGCATAATCCTTGTTCCGACAGACGCCTTCTTCGCTGTTGGCACAAGCACACGCAACTGCGAACACCCCACATACGCCTCGTCATCGCGATGCTAACCGCCGTCCTCGGGCTCCGGTGGCTGATCCATCGTCACCATCGTCACCTCTAGTTCTTACCCCAACACCGGCCCACCAGAAGAACGCCAGAAGACCTGGAACTCGCGAAGGGCATGGCACGCGAGATTCGATGACCCGACCGGACGTCAACGCCCAGGCTACAGCCCCGGTCCATAGACGAGTTAGCCAGACACCGCGGGAGAGTCCGGGGCTTTCTCCTCATCCTTACGCCACCGTTTCCACGCCATCGGGTTATCGGACCAATGGATATGGTAGGGTTTCCCCGGCTCCCCCTGCGCAAGTGGCGGTCGGCCTGAATCACGGACGCACCGAGGGATCCGATTCGTTCCTATATGGAGTTCAAGCCCACGGGGGTAAGCAAGCGACCAATTCGCGGGAGGATACTACCGGTGGTACGGTCCTTCGCGATGGGACGCATGCACGGATGGCCGTATTCGAGAGCCAAATGCGAGAGGATGATGATCTGGAGGACGACCGACACCCCAAGAAAAGAGGCTTCTTTTCCGGTTTACTCTGCTGCAGGGCATAAAGATCACTGGTTGATTCAGTGGTTGTTGGCATGCGCAGGCCGCACTTTCTTTTGGGACTCTGGTGAGCTGTGATATTCGTGAAGAGTTGGCCCAACTAAACACGAACCGATAGCATGAGGTACTCGACGACAAGCGCACGATCTATCTTCCTATTGCTATTATGCTCATCTACCTTGCTGAACTTCAACACGGGAATCATGTCGTTTTCTTTCGCAGGTCGACGATATCATCCACCTACTTCATACCCTGTCGTTACGTGGCACTACCCTTTGCATATTCCCCACCCGTGTGGGAGAAATGGAAGTCTTTCTTTGTCTATATATGATGCTTGTGTATTGCGTATGTCTCTACCTTACTCTGCTTTCGAGGTGCGACTGCACCGGCATCTGTCGGAAGATAATCTTTATTCGTGTTTCGACATTCGCATGAGGAAGCCTGAGCTACTTCGTAGATGATGACGTGCAAAGAAAAATGTACAAGATAACAGCGCGACGGCGAAGTGATTATGTGTCTGAGAATCTGCCTAATCGTACAATGGCCCAAACGCGTGACAAGCGAAAGCAAAGCGCCAAGAATGCTCATGTCCCCAGCCTGTTATTTCACCCCCTGGTAGCTTGATAGATTACAGCTTGCCCGGTTTGGTGGCAGCTGGACCCCTACGGCCCGTCTCTCCAGGAGCCGCGGCGTTCCTAACTGCCGCATTTTGTCCGACGCCCGCTTCTTTATGGGACGCCCGCGTATTGGACAGATTGAGCAAGGAGTCACTGGTGGAGCTATGCACTCCCTCGGGAATGGGCGGGGTGGGGGAAGTGAAGTTGAGATAGGAAGTAGAAGCGGGATATGCGCCAGAGGGAACCTGGTAAGGGGTATTGGAAGGGTCTGGTTCTGAGACGACGTATGTGCGCGTTCCTGAGGATGACAGATGGGGCTCTGGGGAGCTATCGTGCTGTTTCTCGTACACGGGTGCGGTGGAGTGGGGGGTGGCAGTCAAGTGATTTGTGGCGTTGAGGACGACAAAGGGGGAATGGAATGCACGGAAGTGGGTGAGACGGGGAAGGAGGGTGCGGAGGGGGGACATGCTGGTCGTGGAGAGAGCCGTGTGTGGGGTATCGGAGTCCGTGTGAAGATTTGGATGACATAACCCGTTTCCTTGGACCGCCACTGCCACCCGCTGCCAGTTGGTCGACCTGACAATGACCGCGGAGTGCCCCTGCAAAGATGATTGTCCTCCGGTGCATCATGATCTTTGTCAATTTGTTGGCGCCGGAGTGGTTGGGTCCCTGAGTCCTCCGCCCACCTGCATTTCCGACCTCGACGGCGCTGACCCATCCGCGTTGCTCCGTGGCAGCGTGGCAGACCCTTTTCCTGCGTCATTCCCATCCACCACGCTTCTCGTGCGTGTTTTTACCTCGAGTTGCGCCCTTTCCCCGTATCCACGCGCAAATCGCTCGGTCACTGGGCATGTGAATTGGCTGTTCGCTCGAGTGCTTCTCGGCCAGATCTCCCGACACGAGGTCGTGTTAATCGGGAAATGCTTTTGTACTTCTAACCGTATCCGTCAATTTAGGGTTCGTGGCCCGCCCGCGCTTGTGTGGTCATCAGTTCATGGCAAACGCCGTACCCCACTTGCGCACACCGTGTGTTCCTCGATCGCAAGGTTTGCACTATTCCTTTGGAGGCAACCATCTGATGGATGCGCTCGATCTAAACTATCCGATCTGTTGCTCACCCACAATTCAATCGATAGCCGTCCATCTCGTTCGCCAGGGGACGAGGAACACAACCATAACCTTACATAACATCATCCGCGGGTCCTCGATGGTTTGTAGAGCATGGAACGCTGACATAAACGCAGCTTGTTAGACGTGCGCCATGTCCCACACAGTTCCTCGCTCGCTGGCCACTCCTTCAAGCGGTGCATAGCCACGCCTCATGGTGTCGATTTTTATTTTTGCCCTGTGTGTTGACATTATGGTCTGACAAGGTAATGTTCCATTGACCGTTCACTCCAGGTCACCCATGCCCTCAGGTCGAAGTAACTAGCTCAAGGTTTACGGCGCGCGAGTGATGCGGCGATCATAGTCATCGATCGGACTTCTTGTGAAATACGAAAGGGACTACCCCCTCTCACCGCACTTGGTGATTTTTCATAAATACGCTGGTCTAGCCACTCTCGACCAGCTCCATATCTTCATATCAGTGGGTGCGGCCTTCACGAGGGCCATGAATCGGACAGATCATAATCTACCGTCGGTTACAAAGCGCGTTCCATGTGAGTGAAGTGGCCGCACCTGTCCGCCTGGACAGGCCATCTACTCATATGGAGTAAACAGTGATCGTGCGGGCCATGCGTCCTTTGGATGTCTTACAATTCAGGATCCTTTACGGTCAAGCTCCATCCATCCTTGCGTAAAGTGGTGCGGTGGCCACTATTTGTCCAGACGCCTCGGCAATTCCTTGATTGCCTGCGGAATTCAGGAGCCACGCACAAGCCCATGGAGAACTGGGTTAACCATTGGTACTTTTTTCGGTTGTCTCAGATCATCTGAATACCCGCACAAGGTCAAATTGGCTTGACCACCTGTGTGTTGTCGGGCCTCGGACCCGAAACCAATGCGATGGAACCGCGCGCTGCATCAGTGATGTCCTGTAATTAGGCATGGCTCCCTTGGTTGGAGACCTGTACGCTGCGGTCGTCTGCGGTGATGCTGTTGCATGATGGTAATTTGCACAGTATCCAGCGCTTCCCAGTACACGCTTTGAGAAATTTCACAAATGAAAACTGATTGTGGCGGCATTCTGCCTCTAGATGCTTGGAGGTTCCAGGCTGCTGGCTCAATTCTATGTACTGCGCGGATAGAACGATCAGGGGTTCGTTGTTCGAGTGATAGTCACTACAGACGGCAACCTAACAATAATGCATCATCGCCGTCGTACATCTTGTGCGTATATTGTTTTCGAGTACATAAGGCCCGATACTCTGCCGCGATACGGCATGGCCCTGGCTCTACTCCAAAAGGCAAGTCCTTTTTTGGTATCTGTCGTATATCGACAAACCTCCCACTGGGTCATTCCCGACCGTGACTACGACCGCGATCAGCTCCCATCTTCCTATCACGATATCTTCTGTCTCGCATATTTTGCCATACGAAGGATCCACAGTGGTCGTTCTTGTTCCGACACCGCTTTCGGTGCCACATGCACACGAGGTCCTTCCACTCCTGTCCATTAACTTAAGTCCACGGACATCACGCAGGTCAAGTCTGCATTCTGCTCGGCACTTGTGTTACCGTCACCGCGGCTTCGCTTGCCTAATACCGTTCAACCTAACCGATATTTCCCTGTTTCTTTGTCATGGCACTCAAGACGGTCACTCCGCATTCGATGCCCCGCTTCCTGAACACCGCACGCCTTGTGTGGTCATGCGCTTTCCTAACCGATGTCTCGGGATGGTCCGGTCTATATTCAAGATCTCTCCGCCTTGGAGTGGCTTCACGAGCCAAAAACTTCCCAGTCCGCCGGGTCCCTGTCCATGTCGTGGTGCTAGATTGTCGGAAAGTCGATCCTGCTTTTGCTTCCGACTTCCGAATCCGTGAGCGTCTCTACGCCGGTAGGATTTATAGCGTCCCCCTGCCTCCGTTTCAATGCCCATCATCCCGACAGCAGCATGCACCCTCCATCCACTGGCACCAATGATGCCTCCCTACTCATCGTAGCTGCCGGCATTGTGGGTACACCCCTTCCTCTCTCCTGTCCATTGTCATGACGCGTCCCAAAGGCTTGCCATCTAGTGTTCAACCGTTATGAGCCCGCTAGCCCGCTCTCTCATTTCGCCCTCCTCATTGTAGTCCCCGCCATCCTGACACGCATGGTTCTATCTAGCTTCCACTCTGTCGTTCATGCTGTTGCATGCACCTACCTGTTTTATCACGCAACTATCCTTGTCTCCGTAGTGGTTTACCGACTTTCGCCCTTTCATCCCCTGGCCAAGTATCCTGGACCTATGCCATGTCGCATCTCAAAACTTTGGATGGCTTGGGTGTCCTCAAACGGGAAACAGCACAAATACTATTACGAATTGCACCAAAAGTATGGTGACGTCGTAAGAATCGGTGAGACACATGTGTGATTGGACCTCACACCTGTCTAATTATGCGACGTCAGGCCCAAACGAACTGTCCTTTTGTAACCCAGATGCAATTTCCCCTTTGATGGGATGCTTTGGCCTTCCCAAAGGACCACGTACGGTCTCTTTTCCTGTCTTTTGGAGCACAAGTACTTACCTATTGTAGATTGGGATGGACGCATGGCCGAACAGACGACCGTTCGAGCAATGATTTCTTTGCGCGATCCTGCGGAGCATGCACGCCGGCGGAAGCCATGGGCGAGAGCCTTCAGTACAGCGGCACTCAAAGGTTACGAGGAGATCCTTAGAAAGAGAGTCTACCAACTTGTAGCTCTGCTCGAACGGCAACAACAACCGATCAACCTGACCGAGTGGATCAGCCATTTTACGTGCGTGTCTCGCCTCGTCTCTTCATTCGAAACCTAATATGACAACGGCGACCATAGATTTGACTTTATGAGTGACATGGCGTAAGTTGCTCTTTCATGCAAGCGTTTTCCTCATCTTAACTTGTTGTGCAGATTTGGTGGAGGCTCAGACATGCTGCGTGATGGGGACAAGGATAACACTTGGCACCTCCTCGAAAGCGGACTACCGTACGCATACTAATCGGTTGTCGATCCAAGTGACAAACTGACTGGAATCCCAGACTCGCTTTAATCTTGACCCACCTTCCCTGGTTAGGAAAGTACTACATTAGGTTACCTGGAATCGGCGACAACTTGAAGAAATTCCGTACTTTCTGTCAAGAGCGTGCATTACTCAGACGATGCCAAGGTTCTCAGTCCAAGGATTTATTCCACCACTTGGCAAGTAGTTATCTTGCCTGCTTTCTTGATTGGAGACTGACCGCATCCATTACACCTCAGATCGATGAAGCGGGGATTGAGCGCACCCCTCCCACATTTGCAGAAGTTGCTTCCGATGGAGTTCTTGCTATAGTCGCGGGATCAGACACCACAGCGACGACACTCAGCAGCCTATTTTGGGCGTTATTGTCCCATCCAACGGCATATCGCCGACTTCAGGCTGAAGTTGATCGGTATTTTCCTCCAGGCGAAGATGCTTCATCTACTGTGCACCACTTACAGATGAAGTACCTCAATGCGGTTATGTAGGCCGTTTCACCTTTCTATATTCTGAACATAGTTGACATGACACTGTTTCAGTAACGAAGCTCTTAGATTGTTCCCGCCAATTCTCAGCGGAAGCCAACGCGGGGCGACAAAAAGCAGCGGAGGAAAGGTTGTGGGATCATGGTAAATCTTCGAACCATTTTACTTCCTACAGTTCTCATGCCCCTTTTGCTAGCTACTTGCCGGAAGGAACAAACGCTTTTGTCCATTTTTATTCTCTGCATCGCGATCCCCGTAACTTCTCACCAATGCCTGACACTTTCTGGCCGGAGCGATGGCTTTCTGTCGAGGAGAGAAAAGCCTTGGGATACCCAGACTCGAATGGCTCCGACAAGACTCCTTTCAGGCATAATCCGGCGGCTTTCGTCCCATTCTCGTTTGGGCCATCCGGCTGCGTCGGCAAAAATCTGGCGTATCAAGAGATGCGAAGTGTCGTTTGCATGATGATGCAGCGCTTTGATTTCCGATTTGCGGACGGATACGACCCCGAATCATGGGATCGCGATCTCAAGGATTATTTCGTGGCAGTCAAGGGAAAGCTACTCGTGGTCTTATCTCCACGGGCTGCGAGTGCATGATGTCGCGAGACTGACGGTTACGAGTTCACACTGGACTAACATAGAGCATCTAGTTATTTATTTTGTACCTTCGGTTTCTTTACTTCATCAGTCTGTACCTCTACACAGTCTGTACCTCTACACAATAGGCGGCAACCACCCAATGAAACGTTCAGTCTCAGTTGGCCGTGCTCGAGTCCCTTCTTCAGCAAATCACAGTAGAGAGTGATTATCCAGATGGCCGCTTGAACGCTCACCTCGATCACATTTGGAAAATCGCGACAGCTAGTTGCGCCTGGCGCGATAGTTTTCAAGGCTTTTCCGCCATTTGGGGAGAGAACGGTGGAATCGGTCATTTGCCCGAGCTTCCATCCGTCCCTGTCGTGGTTATTTGCGAGACGTAGATTCGAAATAGTAGATCTTCCCGTGGGCGTTCCTGGAGAGTCGGGTTTGGAATGAAACCCACGCACAACAAACACATAAATCATCAGGGTCGCATTCAGGTACTCCGAGAGCTGAAGATCAGTGATGGATCACCATGCATGTGAATGAGGAGGCTGAACGCTGAGACTCAGTTGAGATGGGACACGACGTTGTTGAAAGTCCAATAGCAAGGCTCGATCTGTTGACAGAATCGCTGAAACACCGCTCCCGGTACCGGGGCGAAGAATTCCACCGTGAAACGATCCCTGCAGACCGCATCCGTCGACCTATAGCGAACCAAGAAGGAAGCGGTTTCGCCCAGGCCAGTACTAGTGCGATGAGATGTGAGTATATGATTTATATAGGAAATTTTACATCGGTAGTTGTGATCTGTCGCTTCTCCGCTTTCATCGTCGTTATCTCGTTCCCCGGATGATCGCCTCTGCAAGCGGGCCACTGGCACGCCTCCCGGGTGTGCTCGGTTCGACAATGTTCTGGGACTGCCAGAAGTAGTACCAAGTAAGGCTAGTAGTAGTGTTGCGGGTTCCGCTTTTCCGCCCTCCAGAGTCACCAGACATGACATTGATAACCATTACGTTTCTGATATATATACCAGTGCGACCCTGCAGCGGACCGCCTGGATTCCGAAACACGAGTCGCGCATTCTGGTTGGATCCCTTTTTTGTGCGGTAACCTCCGGACCAATCAGAGCACGAGTTACTATCAACTTCAAGTGCAACCACGTTACACTGGGACCCATCTTACAGGGAACTTGGCTTAACAGCCTGAGATCCAACCCCATTTCGGCTAATCTGGAGACTGTCAGCTGCGATGCTACTGTTTAAATCCCAAGTTCTTGACAGTTCGTTCGAATCTCCATCCTGGCCGCCGCGATGGCGGCGGGATGCTCGATAGCGCTCTCCTCGGGCGTACTATTCGGTCGTACTACTAATAATGGGTTCTTGTCTACCGGAGAGTTTTATGGCCCCGGGGCCAAGCGCCATCTTCAAATTGCACCGGAACGAAGTTGTGTTCTCGGAGTGTTTGTCCACATGACGGAACTTCGGGCACCTTCGACGGGATCTCTGATGCCTCTATGGATGGTGACCATAGTGAGTGTTGCCTTATACAAAGATTTCACGTGGCGTGTACAGTTACTCTTTCGTATTTACCGGAGCTCATCAGAAGTAAATGATCCTTTTCATGGTAATGTGCAATCAGGAATATAGTCTGTTCCGCGTTCACTGACGACCTGAGCCTATTTCCGGGAAAGGAGGTTCCAAGTGCCGTTAATCTACTGCGTCCGCAATAACAATGCCGGTCATGGCATCGTTGCGGAACCGCCACAATGAACTTCCCAGACGCAGTCGATCGGTGCATGATCAGGGGTCTGATATAGTGATTCCTGGGCCTTGCCTGCTCCTTCCGGATTCGCAGTCAAAATCTTTCCATTGCTCTGGAAACGCCGCTGGCTTCTCCTCGAATTCCGTTAGGTTCAGCGGGTTTATTGTCCTCTTTCAGCATGAGGCAACCCAAGATCTCTTTGTTTGTAGGTTATCTCTCTCATGTTCCCGCGTCGGGGGCGTACGCCCGGCTGTTCGTTGCGTAATTCAAAAAGCCCATATGATCATGTTCCGCAGACTCACTGCCCTGATTCATTTCGGCATGCTTCATGGCGGACAGGCGCGCACGCCCGAGGCGGCGCCTGCCTGATCAGTCGACTCTCTGCCACATCAACTGCTTATATCAAAGACGGTCATCAAGCCGCGTTATTCTTGCAGATTCGAATGCATTTTAGACACTATCATCAAGTCCTACATTCTTTTTTTCCTAGTAGGGTGATCAATTTGAGGGACAGTCCTAACCAGGACAATATGCAAACCAACATTATCCACGAACGTTTTGAAACGGCCACTACACTAGCGTCGGTTTTACCATTAGCTTTCGGACGTGATTGAAAGTTAGGTAGAAACAGATGTAAACAATTCCTTCGCACACGGTCTACACCTAGCATGTCCCTAATACTTTCGGTGAATGCAGGCTCCTCGTCGCTCAAGATTTCGCTCTACCGGCGGGTACCAGACGATCCAAAGGCGCCATGTCTTCTCTTGACGTCCACCATCTCCTCTATCTCTTCGCCCCCAGCCAAGGTCTCGTTTCAGTACGCCAACAAAAGTCAAACTGCCGGGCCTGTTGATCGATCCGAAACCTCAATCCGCGATCATGAAGCTGCGTTCATATTCTTTCTGGACCGTCTCAAGGAGGATGTGAGCATCGACCGCCAGCAAGTCAAGCATATATGCCATCGAGTTGTCCACGGTGGGGATTACACGGAACCCACAATCATCTCGGAGCAATCCTACCATCATATTGAGACATTATCTGACCTCGCTCCTCTGCGAGTCTGATCCAACTTTTCTAATACTGCCTTGATTGAACTATTTCCTGACCAGGCATAACGGTGCTGCGTTGTCCGTCATAAGGGCATGCTTCAAGACATTGCCGCACGCACTGTCGGTTGCATTCTTCGACACTGCGTTTCACAAGGATCTGCCTCGCCATGTCTCGACCTATGCCATTGATCAGAAAGTCGCGCGAGAACGCGGTCTAAGAAAGTATGGCTTCCACGGTTTGAGCTGTAAGCATCTTTTCTTTGACATCATATCTGTGTGCTTATAGGGGAATGTTCAGACGCCTTCATCCGACGCATGGTTGCAGATTATTTGCACAAGGTTCAACCCTCCCCTCGAATGGTCCAAGATGCTCACATCGATTTTGTACAGGACGAAGACAAGTTGAATATAATTGCACTGCATCTCGGATCTGGTGCATCTGCCTGTGCGATTCGGGGCGGAAAGTCCATCGATACCTCCATGGGTCTTACTCCTCTAAGCGGAATGCCTGGGGCGACCAGAGCAGGAGACGTTGACCCCAGTCTCATTTTTCATTACGCGAGTGAGCCCCTAAGTCGGTTAAGTTACGACTCTGCAGCAACCAAAGAAATACACGTGACGAGGGTCCGTATCTCTTCTTATTCATTCACCTCTACTCACCGCATTAGTATAGGCAGAGGAAATCCTCAACACCCAGGCAGGGTGGAAGGCATTGGTAGGAACTACTGACTTTAGGGAAGTTACTAGGAATGCCGATCTCACCACACCGGAGGCAGAGAATCCTTGCACCCTCGCGTTCCACATTGTGCTTGATCGCATCTTGCATTACGTTGGTGCATATCACCTGTCCCTTCGTGGTAAGGTTGATGCGCTAGTACTTGCGGGTGGGATCGGTGAACGAAGTCATGAACTACGGAGTGCCATTGGAGAAGCTGTCAACTGTTTGGGGTATTCAGCCATCGATGAGCACGTGAACCAGAAGTTAGAGCAATATGAAGGTACTGTCATCGACATCAGCGGGCACGCTCGGGAAAGGCACATCTTAGTATGCAGGACAGATGAGCAGTTTGAGATGGCCAGGGAGTGTTCGCTTAGCGACGAGTTTTGGCTTTGACACGGACACGGGCGATTGGCGCTTGTACGAATACAGGTCGTGGATTTACCTCCGTGGGTCTGATTTCAGGTTCATTCCGTTCGTCGAGATCTGACTTGGAGCTCCTCGCCACCGCGGACGACCAGCGTGGACGACGCAGTCGAATCTACCCGATGATTGAAAAAACAACGAGCTCTACCGAACTCGGTGAACGAGACCGGATCCGTATTAGTATTAGTAGTTTTTGGTCAATCCTAGTAATTCATCTTCTGCGCAAAAAATTGCTTTCGAGTCCTCCGGCCGACCAGCCATCCCGCTGATCTCAGACGCCTACCATGCAGAGTCTAGGAACCAGGAAATACCACGCGGACGAGGGGCCGTAGTGTCGGCATAGCTTATCTCACAGCAAACACGTCCCTCTGGATGCGAACGTGGCAAGTGGGAAACGTGAGTTGTGAAACAACTACTTGAACGTTCTCCGGCCTCCAGGGCGTTTCAAAAGTTTACCGACTCCCAGCTGTCACGCGGCCAATCGAGAGCTCTTCCACTGGGCGAGCCCGGCCACTGGAACCTATGACCCAGACTCCAAAAAGTGACACTCGAGTCACTGCTGCTTATCGATCCCCGTAAGTACTCAGCTTTGCGGACGTGACTCAGTCTGACTGGTTGGTGTCACCGACGTCACGCATGTTTTTTTTGGTTGGTCCATGGATAATTCTTACTTTCTCATCTTATCATGACAAGTCACAGTAGTCTTTCCGACGAGGAGACCCCTTTGCTCCGGACAAAGTCCAAGACCCCTTTGCCATGGGGTCAGATCAGGCTTGTTTTCGTCGCCCTGATTGCAGAACCCATCTCCTCTGCATACATACTCCCTTTCATCAATCAAGTCAGTTAATAGTTTGTCCTCTGCTTGACAACATATCTGATACTCGCGCGATCGGTGTTAAATACAGCTCATTGGCGAACTTGGTATTACAGGAGGAGATGATCGCAAGATTGGTTATTATGCTGGCCTTATCGTCTGTCTCCGTTCGTTGAGTGAGATGCTTCAACGCTTATCGTTGCGCAGGAGTCCCTCTTTTTCGTCACGCAGGCACTCACGACGTGGCAATGGAGCCGGATATCTGACTTTATCGGCCGCCGACCTGTCATTTTGATCGGTCTGCTCGGTCTTAGCGTGTCCAACTTTGCCTTTGGCCTATCGCGGACCCTGGCCACGCTCATTATTAGGTGAATGAAATGCGCTACTTGTTCAAAAGTCTGCTGAAGGGATGCCCAAGCCGGTGTATCGCTGGCGTCCTCAATGGTAACGTTGGGGTGATGAAAAGCATGCTTGGCGACCTGACCGACGACACTAACATGGCTCGTGCCTTTGCCTTCGTACTACCCGTATTTTGCATCGGGGTTACCGTCGCGTGCGTTTCGAGAGACTGACTGGTGTACTGTGTTTCTGAGGTGTATGTTGCTCTGTAGTCCGCTATATGGTGGTGCACTCGTGAAGCCGCAGGAACGATGGCCAGACCTCTTTCGGGGTGAATTCTGGGCAACTTACCCGTACTTCCTACCGTCTTTGATATCGGGGTGTGTCACCTTGTCCGCGTTTCTGGTCTGCGCGATATTCATGAAAGAGGTACGACATCGAAGTGTTTCAAGCTGGCTTAGGGAATTATGAACTTTTTTAGTCGTTACCATCAAAAGCGAGCAAACCGCCTCGGTCAGCTGCAGTCGATAACCCGACCGCGAGCGACGTGCAGCCCACTCCGATTTCAACCCTCTTGAAAACCTACTCGGTGATGATACCCATCGTCAACTATGGGATATTGGCACTTGTAGACATTGGCTTCCTGGTTCTCTTGCCCCTGTTTTATTCGTCACCGGTTGCAATCGGTGGACTAGGACTCCCGCCATCCATCATTGGCACATTCCTGGCGACGTGCGGAATCGTGAACGGCGCTGTACAGGGATTGTTTGCGGCAAAACTCATAGATCGGTTTGGGGCCAAAAAAGTGTTCTGTCGGGCTATATTCTGGTTTTACCCACTGGTCCTCCTATTCCCGATCATGAGCGCCGTTGTGACGACACAGGGCAAGGTTGGACCCATAATCTGGATCCTTGTCGTCACCCAACTCATGTTCTTCGTCTTCTTGGATATATCCTTTGGTGCGTCTGGCCACTCTCTAGGCAGATCGATTGCCTCACCTGTATCGTGTAGCTGTCATCTTTATATTAGTCACTAGAGCGGCTCCTAACAAGCAGTCACTGGGCTCTACGAATGGGCTCAGTCAGAGTCTGTCGTCCATCGCACGTGCAATTGGACCGGCGCTGACAACCTCGTTGTTCGCGTTTTCCAAAGAGTACAATGTCCTGGGCGGCAACTTGGTTTATGTCGTACTGGCACTACTCGCCACGATTTTGGTCGCGTTGTCGCGGCAATTAAATGACGAGGCCAACGAGGACGACCGCACGATTGTAGAACCATCTCAGACACCCTAGCACATAGAGTTAGCAATCAAAGTACATCCTAGTATGCAGTTCTGATGCCATTCGGACGGCGGTCCAAAAAAAATCCTGGTGATACATGGGCAAACGCCACTAGTGTTGCATGGCTTCCCCTTTTCCCGTCTTTGCAAGCTCGTTCCTACAGATCGTCCAAGGTGATCAGATACCCCCCGCGTCCCACACGCCACCTAGACTCACCGCAGCTGAACGCTAAACTCGTCTTCGATGTCATCGTCGTCCCAGTTATCCTCCCACAGCTTGTTCCCGCTCGAACTGGCAACCCCAGGTGCAGCACCGTTCAAATGCGCCAGATCCGTCTGCGAATCATCCCAGTCTTTCACCCGTCGTCGTCTGAGCTCGATACGACGCGCCACACGGCAGATCTGGGACGACGACTCACCTGCACACTCGAACTCCTCAAACTCGTCGTCTTCTTCTAAAACGCCAAGGTGTGGGACGTCGTCGGATTTGGGCTGTTCTGGCGCTTTTGAGGCGTCCTTGTCTGGCTTGGAAGTGTTTGGTGTGGACGACATGTCTGCGCGTTGGTTGTCGCGGTCAGAGTTGGTACGCGTATCGCCGTGCGAACTCGTTTCCAGGTTCGAAACGGTTTCCGGACAATATTAACGATCTATAGTTTGTGTAAGTATAGACAACTAATACATAAATAAAATAAGGATAGGCCCCATGTCCCTTCACAAGAATCCCAAAGACACAGACGTCTAAACCACTGATCACGAAGTACCAATATCTAAAGGATAAGAAGACACGACTGTCGTAGGGAGCTCGTCTGGAGCTTCTGCATCGGAACACACGTCAGACAGATCACTGTTAGCTGTCGGACTGTTAATGGTGTTGTCGGATGGAGGATACCGCTCGCTGTCATGCTTTGAACCCGCGGAGCCGGGTTTTCTGTGTTTCGAGTGTGAAACAGACGGAGTAGCGGGAAAACTCTGCTGGTCCTTGATGCGACGGGAAGCGGACGAAGTGTCGACTATGGGACCACGACGTATAATCCGGATGACGAGCCTCTCCGCACAAGTCGGCTTCGAAGCAGACCCGTTCAAAGGCTTACTTGACGTCGGCCGGGTCGACTTTTTGTCACTACGAGGTTTCCGAGGAGCGCTGCGAGGCCCCTCCGAGGATTTTCGTCTTCGGGACGAGGTGGGTTTGCTAGCACTCTGGTTCGCGATCTTGCGCCTTTTGGCAGGTGGTGCTTGCACTTCGGTCAGTTCGCTCGACGCCGCTTCCTCCTCGCGCTTGCGTTTCCGCTCGAGCACGGCTTCCTTGGCTGCGGCTTCTTTGGCGATTTCTTCCATCAAGATGTGTGCAAAGCTTTGGGCGTCGCCCTGTACCCAGGTATCGAATACCCCTTCCCACTCCCGGGTAGGCACAGGAAAGTCAAAGTTGAGATAAACCGACTTGATAGGAGTATGGCCGTCCTTTGACTCCAATGCTCGACGCGGAGACGGTGATGGCATCGATGAGCGCTTTGGGGTTGAATCTGGAATGGAGCCACGGGATCGCACGGCCTTTGCAAACTCGCGGACGATGCGCTTCGTTCCTGGAACCCTCAAGCTGGTACCGACGACGAGGAGAACGTCTGCTCCACTGCGACCCTTTCCTTTTGCCCCGCCAACGAGATCTCTCCTGACGACTTCTCCCACACCTTCACCATCCTTGTGCAGCTCGTTGTACAATACGACGCTGGGACGGAGTTTGCCCACGCCGCGAGCACGCTTACCGATCAGTTGCCGCGTCTCTTCCATCTGTGTGCATTCCGGACAGTACGGGGGCGTCCCTGATGTCAATGAGCTCATGTAATTTTCGAGGGGGAACGTGTGAGTGCAGGTCTGGCAGTGCAGGGTTTGGAGGGTGCCGTGTAGAGGGATGCATCGTGGAAGCTCGACCGCAGGTGATGGCAGACGTGAACTAGGCTGCGAGGGAGAAGGTTGCGATGGTGTGCAGCTCGTCGACGAGGGGGGCGTCTTGACCCTTGATCGGGGTTTGCAACGCTTGTCTTCGAACTCGGGAACGCCAAAAGAGAGACCGGATTTGAGTTCTATCGCGTCGATGTTTTGTGTGTACACACGCAAAAGCCTCCCGCGGTCGTCGAGGGAGCGAAGGAGGTGATGGAAGGGAGTGGGGTCGGCTGCCTGGGAGAGCTCTGATAGCTGCGCGATCATTTGGCAGAACAAGGAGGTCGTGTGCTCGGACTATGGGGTGTGTGAGAAAGAGAAGGCGCAGGTGGGAATGAGAGACGCACGTTGAAGACAGAGGCATCAAAGAGATCCTTGCCCGAGGAGAGGACCTCCTTTGGATTGTCGCGCTTTAGGGTATGGAATAGACCGGATGGGGATCTGAAATCCGGAATTCCCGCCTGGACAGAGATACCGGCGCCTGGGATACAATGGAGTCCGGACGAACCCGGAGAGAGGGTCGAGGAGACGTACCACAAACGACGACGAGACGACGAGCCTTGAGGATTGCTCTGAGGGCCTTTCGGAGGTGGTTTTGTACGTCGTCTGGATATATCAGAAATGAGGGGGACGAGGGCGGGGACTGGTTTTCGTCGAGGGGGACGAAGAGGGTCATCGTAGCAAGTTGAGCTCGCGGTGGCGCGGGAACACGCTGCTTGCATTGTTGCTACTCGTCAAAAACAAGTCCACGGCCTTGATCATGGCATGTCCGATCTCTGCCTCCCAACCCACACCCTCACCCTCTGCGTAGCCCATTACTGGCGTGGTCGCTCGCCAGACGGGCAGCGTCTCCCGCTTCACTGGGCTCTCTTTTTCATATCGAACGCGACACCCAACTCGCTCGTTCGCAGCAGCTCGGGCAGAGAGGCCGCAGAGCAGGTCGATCACTGGGGCACGTGTTACCAGGCCATTGGCAACACCGACACCCTCTCCTTGTCGCGCACAGAGTACGAATGCATGGAGATACTCGCAAACGCTTACAGGGGCTGTCTCCCCCTCGGTAACATAGATCTCACCAGATCAGTCGAAGCAGAGCGCCTCCTGCAGCAGGTCGTCGTTCACCGAGGCAGGGAGGACTGGAACTGCCAGAGCTGGGTGCTCGCAGCAGTGGACAGGCTCAAGACCAGTGGCCTCCTGTCTCTGCACCTCTCGTCCAATCGCATCCACAGCGGACTCGAGGACGTCCTGCGCAAATGGAAGACATAGGTACACCGCGGTACCTTTTCTTCCTTGTTCGAACCTGACCCATTTCCCCGCAGCGCACCTTCGATACCCACAATACTACCCGTTCTCAAATCGCCGCCGAGATGGCGTGCCAAAGACATCATTGTACGCCAGCGGGATTCGTCCTGCTTCTTTGCCGCATTAATGAGTGGTTCCCAAGGCCATCGTCAACGAACATGATCGGGGACAATTAGGCATATGACAAAAGAAGTCCATGTCGGCCAAAAAAAAAAAACATCGTAACTAGGAGTTTCCAATCGAGATCGAATTCGTGCGGGAATGTCGAGTAATTAGCTCGGATGAAAGGTACTACAATCCGGTCAAATGTCAAGAACGAAGAGTGGTGCAGATGAAAGACGCTGGAGAACCGTCAAAAAGTGTCAAAGCAGCTATGGTGCTGAGAGTGTCGCTGCGACCAGTGATTCCTTGCAATCTTTACGTAATCCGACGAGAGTCTTCGTGGGGGATTGGGCCAACTTTCGAAAGATCTGGGTTGGGAATGCGTGAAGGGGGAAAAGGCGAGCGGTGGAAAAGCGCTAACCTGGACGTAGCAATCCGTGGACTGCACGCCGTTCAAGGCCCACTTTCCATCGATGATGACAAAGGGTACGCCGTTGACGCCGTTCGCTCTAGCTGCCTCGACCATCTTGTCTACGCAATCCAGAGCTTCTGTGGACCTCAGAAACTCGACTGCCTGCAATGTATCTAAGGAAACGGATAGCTTATCGAGTCGTGAGACGAACCCGCTCTCTGTTCATGAGGCCGATCTTGACTGCGGCGTTTGCGAGGAAACTGTCGCTACTGATATCCTCACCTTTTGCAAAGCAGGCATCAAAGACGAGCGAATTGAACTCTTGTTGCATTGCCTGCCCGCCGACCTGATAGGCCTTGACGGACAGTCTATGGGCCTGGGTTGACCGACAGATGACACCATCTTCTGCCCTGTGCGAAATGTTGGTGGGGAGCTGGTAGGAAAGTGGAGACGCACATTTGCAAGCCGACCATCTTGGCCATATCTAGGACGGCTCTCGACTTTGCCTCTGCCTGCACTGATCCAAACCGCTTGGCGAAATAGGCGTTGCGACTGGTACCCTTGTGTGCATCGATGGCAGTGGCAGAGCACAAGAGTGTGAACGGACGAAATTCGACCTCGAATCGGACAGGGAGATCGCGGCATGCGTCGATGGCATCGTGGATGGCTTTATTGGCTATGTAGCAAAAGCTGCATATCTAGGCAAGGATGAGGGGGTGATCGGAGCCATGTGTAAGGACATACATAGTCTGAGATGACGATGACTTTTACGATGCGACGGGAGTGATTCGAGTACATGTGAGTCAGGTCGCCTTGGGTGAAGAGGCGAGTGCATGGATGATATTA
Source organism: Phylloporus cf. tubipes (assembly GCA_038094315.1). Lineage (NCBI taxonomy): Eukaryota > Fungi > Basidiomycota > Agaricomycetes > Boletales > Boletaceae > Phylloporus > Phylloporus cf. tubipes. The sequence continues at coordinate 4,198 of JBBPTZ010000253.1, read as the reverse complement.
TAAACATGTCCGGCCGATCAAGTCCTCTTTGAAACTACTCGCTCAGTCAGCCCTTTCCCACGATTACGCAATTCAGGTCATCTTCGTCATTGGTTCCCCTTTTCGGACTATCACCCGGCCCGGTAGGACCGCCAAGTTGGGGTGCCGACTTGTCAGGGCGCCAGCATGGAGGCTCGGCCTTCCTGCAAAGACTGGATTTTCCAGTGCACGACGCCCTTCCGTGTGAGCCCACCAATCAGTTGCCTCCATGACCTCGATAGAGGCACTCCAATCAAGTTAACCTGTGTGGGATCTATGACTACCAACACTTGTACTATGTGTGGCGTTATTTGGCGGGTGTCATTGTCATTGCGGGACTTTTTGTCTGCCATCTCGGTCGTGTCTTTCTCATCCTCTACTTGCAATTTGCGCGACGTGCCATGTCCAGAGTATGCAATCCCATCCTTTGGCCGCACCAAATCCCTGACCCCGTCGCAGGCACAGTTCTTGAGAGAGTACAAACTCGTCGTCGTCGGCGGTGGCGGTAAGCTTCCTTGTCACCCTCTCGCCACTCTCTCTCAATGACATTCATCAGGTGTCGGGAAATCCGCATTGACTATCCAATTCATCCAGAGCCACTTTGTCGACGAGTATGACCCAACTATCGAGGGTATCTAGTCCTCCTTCTTTTTTCATGCACCCGCTTCATTTCCACGTCCTCAGATTCGTACAGAAAGCAATGCGTCATCGACGACGAGGTCGCACTGCTCGACGTTCTGGACACCGCCGGGCAGGAGGAATACGGGTGGGTATTTACCACGCCATTCGTGCCCCACAGGATAACCAACCGTCTTGCATAGGGCCATGCGCGAGCAGTACATGCGCACAGGCGAAGGATTCCTCCTCGTCTACTCCATCACGTCGCGTAACTCGTTCGAGGAAATCAGCACATTCCACCAACAGATTCTTCGCGTCAAGGACCAGGACTCCTTCCCTGTCATCGTCGTAGCCAACAAGTGTGATCTCGAATACGAACGTCAGGTCGGCATGAACGGTACGTAAAAGCGTTCTCTCTGCCGTGAAACGGCTCACTCGACAATCATGTGCTAGAGGGCCGCGATCTCGCCAAACATTTCGGTTGCAAGTTTATCGAGACCTCAGCCAAGCAGCGCATCAACGTCGACGAGGCGTTCAGCAATCTTGTACGCGAGATTAGGAAATACAACAAGGTGAAATTTTTCGCTGCTCTGACATCTCACTTGGTGCCTGACCCAATAACAGGAACAACAAACCGGACGACCTGTGATGCCCAACTCGAACGCGGGTGGATCTGGCGCGTATGGTGGTGCCAAGGACTCGGGCGACGGCAGCCATGGTAGTTGCTGCGGTGGTTGCGTGGTCGTCTGATACCTGGAAATCCTTTGGAATCATTTCACCCTTTGTTCCAGTGTTTTCTAGCTCCATCCCACATCTAACATGCTTTCTCCCCCTTCCCTTTGAGAATTTTGTACATTCCAAACAGTCACCCTCGTTGTAGAGGTTTGCATCTCATCCTCTTTGATTCCTAGTTATGCAGGATTGCATTTGTACATATAGCTTATGCTTCTTCATGGACCATTTAGAATGGAGCCAAGAAAACCTTTCATTCTGTATTGACATAGCTGTGACAATAGGATAGAGTGAAAGCAGTCTCAAGTCGCTACTCATGCGCCTTGAGAAGGATCTTGCTTGAGCACTGAGCACGAGGACGGCTGTCAGGCACGAAGTGGTCCAGAGGTAGCAACTCACATGGCGGCCTGGTCACGTCCTCCTCGTTGACAGCCCTTATCGAATGAATGCCAAGGTCATAAAGTCCTGACACGCCACTGTTGCCTCCCAGCATCGAAATGCCGACAGTTCGAATGCGCTGGCGAAACATGGTTATCTGATGCTGAACCAACTCTCCCGTGTTTGTCAGAATGAAATTGTCAAAAGGAATCTGTCACCAGTCCGACATCAGCCATCAGACACGCTATGATCATCGCGACGCGACGAACGAAAATGTCTTCCCAGCCGCCGTCATTCCGTTTGAAATACAGGCGGTGCTGCCAAAGGTCGGTCGTGACGGGGCCGTCCGTTTGCAGGTTGACATAGTACGAATTCCTCGTGCAGGGATCGCCGCCGAGACGTAGTCGCAGCGCGAGGTATTGGTGGTTCGACACGTCGTCGCATATCTCTCCGAACAACGACGGCCGCGCCTGAGCAGACAGATCAACCCATCACGCATCGCCCATCACGCAGAGAGGGGAAAAGTGCACTGCGTACTTTTGTTCTGAACCCAGCGTAGCCTCCCCGGATCCGGCCTTGAAACTCTGGACGCACCGCCAGTCTCATCTCCCCCCAAAAGCGAGCGGTGGCGGGACTCGTGCTGCCCTTGTTTCGTTCCGGAGACGTGTCCAGTCCAAAGTTAAGTGTAGACGTCCCACCAATGTCTGCATCACATCCGGTGGCGATTTCTTTGACGTCTGCATGTGTGTGGAGGTTTAGGAGTGGGATGGGGGCCCGGTTGGGGGGGTTCACGCCTTCCATGCGGAGGACTGTCAGCAGGTTGATGGGTCAAACATGGCGCAGCGCAGGAGGTAAACTGGACGTGCTTTTGACAGCGCCATTGGCGAGATATTTCGTGGACCTGTTCAGATACGCGCCAAGGTGAGAAAAGGCCATGAAAAGTGTTGAGTCGTATTTACGTCCACTAATAAGTTATGTAACGTACAGTAAGTAGTCAAGAACATTCATACGAGTACATTATGATCAAACAACAGAGTCATTGACTGCGAATATCGTAGACGTTGAGCATTTTGGGATTGGACACGGCCCTGGTCAAGTCAAGTGTCTTGGGACGAGCGCTGTGACTGCGAGGACCTGGCAGCCTACCCACAACCCTCCTTTGCTCTCCGACAGAGACGAGCGCACTAGGTGTAGGTTGCCGCCAAGCTGCGTCGATCTGGGTGTCTGGAAATGGGCTCATCGTATGTCCAGTCTCTTGTGACCAGATAGTACTTAAGCTCGCGCGTTGGTTCTGGGTGCATTCCAGAGAAGGGCAGGAATCGACGATGTCTTGTTCAGCCTCCTTTGGAAGTTGGGGAAGCGGCCGAACCTCGCAAATGTTCATCACCTTTCTTGAATCCAAGTCGCTGCCAGTGCCGGGTGTGGCTGTCGAAGCAGAGGGGGGATTATGTACGGAAGGAAAATAGCTGGCGGCAATTGCACGGGACTTGTTTGGAACTTCCTCAGACGGGAGTGGAAAAGACATGACCGGAAGATGGGGTGCGGCGGACTCCTCTGGGTGGAATGAAGATGGCTGGCCCTGGGTCGAATGCTTGGGCAAAGTGTCTCCTGCAGCGAAGGTAACACGAGGGATGCGAGAATCAAGACTAGGCCTGCATGTCGGCACCTGGACTTGTGTTTTGGTGTTTTGGGGAGGGACAATACCGGGGTTTTTGTCTGCGCCGAGGAGTTTTGTATTCGAAGTTACACTTAGCCAGGAAGGGTCCCGCGAGTGGCTTGGTAGTGGTGGTGTGGGACTGCGCGTTTGATGATTGCCCCCATACGACGGGATCGTCGATTGTGAAGAGAAATTGTGATGTGGGTCAATCGGCGATTCACCAGACGCATCGTTTCCAAAAGTTTTCACCGTGTCTGCGCCAGCGTTGGTTGAACGAGATCCACAGCACGCAGAACCGATGACTCGGAATGTATTGCAGAGCAAACCAACGTTTACAAAACCTATGTGTATATAAAGTTGTCAAATATCATGATCATCCAACGCTTGATAAACGTACCCAACAGAGCGACACAAACATCGGTGAAGACACTCGAAGCAGATGATACCGAGTGGCCTGCGTACAAGAGGATGTGCGTGATACAGAACGGCAGAAACAGGAGCACAAATGCTTGAAAACATTCCTCGTTGAGTTGTGCAACATGGAAACTGAAAGTCTTACCGAAAGGAAACCTGTGGAAAAATGTTAGTGTACATCCAATCACGAAAAAAAGAAAGAGACCCACCAGGACATGGTCCATACAATCAAGCTGATAAATGAATGGTACTCTTCGAATCCATTTGCCCGTCGATTGGTGCCCCGCAGCATTTGGATGCTGTTCATGCTTAGTTTCCCGCCTAAGACCAAGAATATAATAGAGTAGACCGTAGTTGACACAAATGCGGCAAGGATGATCT
>JBBPTZ010000252.1:0-29432 GCA_038094315.1 Phylloporus cf. tubipes | reverse complement strand
GGCCCTCTCCGCTCGATCTACAGTCTTGCGACGTCCGTACGGCATGCGTGATGGTGGTCGACGCGTCGTGCGACCTGTCCGCTGGCTCTACTGGCCTGGCGCGTGTCGCGTGCTAGTTCGTGGTGTCAGCGGTCGCGAGGCTAACGCCGCTCCTGGCTGCGTCCTCACAGACTCTCCCACGCGGCTTTCCACCCTCACCGGCTGATTCGTGGCCTGCCCGAGTGGCGTTTAAATTACTTTGTTGAAGCTGTACAGTATGTAGCCACTTTACGCAGAAATGACAGCTGGGGAAAGTAGACACACTTCACGGCATCTGTGGGACTGTGGTGTCTCCCGGGCACTTTGCTGATGAGCCCCCGGCCATGCCTGGGGAGAGTGTTCATTTCTGTGACGTTCTTCGCCATCAGGCGATGTTTCGGAGCTCGAAATGTCAGGCTCACCATCCTCATCCGAACAATCCTCTGCTGACAGCTTGGCGCCCATGCTGTATGTTAGTAACCCACTTAGTCATACAGCAATGATCAATAATCACAACATGCCTTTATTAGTTTTAAATGATTGAATCAGACCTGAACATGACATACCTATTCTCAGCTGTACTTCTCGTAGCCGGGTGGCCTGAATCGATCCCATTACACTGCTGCCATTATCCCCAATTATATAAATGCTTTCGCGAGGCTGTCACGATACGCTGGTATAAAATGCCAGGCGAGATCCGAACGGGTTCAAGTTATGAATCCCGGTCATGATGTTCTCTGCTCTCGCCGCTGGCCTCCTTGGTATTTCAACCGTCCAGGCTTCGCCTATGCTCTCCACGAGGCAATCGATAACGACGCTGACGACCGAGCAGATTAATTTCTTTACTCCGTATACATATTACACGAGTGCTGCATACTGTGCACCAGCCCAGATCCTTGCGTGGAGTTGTGGGGGTGCGTCCATTTGAAGCTCTGTACGAGTGGTATGAGGAACGCTGACCCGCTCTCGTTCAATCAAGCGATCTGTAATGCCAACCCTACTTTCAAGCCTGTCGCTTCTGGTGGTAACGGTGGCTCCGTCCAGTATTGTAAGCGACCAACTTCGTTCATTGGAGTGTACCTTATGCTTGGATTGTCTTCGAATGTTCAGGGTACGTTGGGTATGATCCAAGCCTTCACACCGTGATTGTTTCCCATCAGGGAACGGACCCTTCAAAGATGTAAGAGTAGATTTGCAATGTCGTATGCCGCCATGTGTTCTCAAGTCATTGCATTCCAGAGACTCTCTTCTCACGAACTTTGATTTTTTCTGGACAGGGTTGGACCCCGGCCTCTTCCCGGGACTCAACTCAAGTATTGAAGTTCATGGTGGCTACGCGGCTGAGCAGGCATCGTAGGACTTGCATCCCATTCCCATCTTCCCACCTAAGTTTCGATGACAGTACTGCTGTGCAGGTGCTCGCTGCTGTGCAGAAAACCATGTCACGGTATCACGCGACCTCTGTAACTATAGTCGGTTACTCTCTGGGTGAGTTTTCAAGGGAACCGTGATGTGCATTCATGGAAGGTGCACTAAAACGTGTACCTGTAGGCGGGGCTCTTGCACTTCTGGATTCGGTGTATCTTCCCCTTTGGCTACCCGCCGGAACAACCTTCCAGACTTTTGCTTATGGGCTCCCTCATGTTGGAAACCAAGCATTCGCCGACTACGTGGACGCTCACTTGCACTTGACTCACATTAACAACAGAGAGGACCCCTTCCCGACTTGGAGTCCCCAGGGCTTTGTCCACCCCTCCGGAGAGGTACATATCCAGGACTCTGGCAAGTGGGTGGCATGTCCCGGTAGGCAATTTCGCCCCTTCTGAACCAGGTTTAATCTACAACATCGAATAGGCCAAGATAATCCGAGCACGCAATGCATAATCGGTAGCGTCCCTGATTTCTGGCACGGCCATCCGAGTGACCACAGTGGTCCATATAATGGTATTTTAATGGGAACGGGTTGCTGAACGAGACTCCGTAATGGGGGAAATATATAAACAGTATACATTTCCTACTAGATACTCCGATTCTGCGAGTACCTTTGCTCTTGAGAGGTGCTAATAATCAGTATGGTCTTTCCGAAGAGCGCTGAGTTGAGGTGCGAGGTCCAAATCGGGTAAGGCGGGTCAGAAAGGACTCTGGGCGCATGATCCTTCTTTCTTTCGTTCATCGTCGTTCCTTAGACCTACATGCCGTGGGGGAACTCCTGCCACGCCAACACACTCCCTCACACCTGCATAGCATCTCTGCATCGATTTGATAGTGGGATGTTCACTATAGATGATGTTCGTTGTGGGGATGGCTCACGTCCAGCGTTTCTCTGGCTGTATACGGAGCATGTCGCTTGGGCCAAAGGTACGCGATGGCTGAGTCGGGGTTTCTTTGTGTCGACGTCGTACTATGCACCTCAGGAACTTTACAGGCGAGGCCGTGTCCCTTCGACGGCTGTGTCTGTCGTTCAAGCACATATCAGTCACCAGTTCAGCGCTGAGCTCAGATTTGCCGCATATATGCACTTGATCGCACTGGAACTTTGTCAGTCAGTCTCACCATTTTGGCCGCAGCTCTTTGTTCCGCTTGACAGTGCCTCCGATCCCACCTGTGCATAGCACCCCTACGTCAGTGTTGATCATTGGATGATGCTCGGTGTAGGTGTGGCTCACGTCCGGTGGGTATGGTGTGTGCAAGGTATATGGTGTGTGAGGGCCAATGTGGAAATGACTGATGGTTGCCGCACGCAGAGACCGCAGGCGAGTTTAGAACCGCACAGGACTACTTAGACTATGTCTCAGCTTAACGAACGTATGCCCTGTGTATGTGGGTGCAGTCATGGTAGGCGCGTCCCTGATGACAGCTGCAACGCGTCGAAACCCTTGCTGTCAGTTATATGCTGACTCTGCGAGTCGCAGATTACTCTGGTAACCGGGTCGCCCAGCTAGTTCCCATTGGAACTATCATGAAAGAGGTCGATCTCCGGGACTGCCTGCTGGAGTGAGATTGCCGTGGCACCAAGTTGACCAAGATGACCGTGTCCATGTGCGAATCTGCCAGGGACCGCTCGTTCTGATCTCGTCGATTTGTCCTTTCAGCAATCCAGCTATTGTATGAGCCAACCCTCTGTCCAGGGTGAATTGCAAACGACGGCAGACGACATCTGTTGCAAAGCGGAAAAAGACCATTTTTGTGTTGTCCTCTCGTCAGCTGCTGACGAAAAGAAAATACGCGTCTCGTATGGACAACCTTTGTGATCCACCAAAGGGACGAAGGGGGCAGTTCGCCTGTTGTCCACTCACTGAGGAACCCTCGCATGACAACAACGGATCGTGTCAACAGAATTCAATTTGAACGGTAACAATCATACAAGAGATGGCCGAGAGGAGATACTTCAGCGGATACGGATCGATGTGGTTTTCGAGCTCGATTCCCGAAGCGGTGGTGTATTGTCGAAGAGGAGGGGCATATGGCGGACTTTCTCTGATTTGACACCGTGTCCTAACGATGCACCTCTCTGTGGGAACCATGGGAAAATGGGTTCGCTTTTGTGCCCGTGTCCGGTCCGTTGCGGGACATTCGCGTGGTCGTTGGAGCTTACGTTCCGGACAAGCTTAGAATCGGATTCAGTAGCTCGTCGACCATATCGCGTTGGTAGCGCGTGGACCACGGCCCAGAACCACAATGCGCCATGCAGCACGCGAGCCACCGCTTCGTTGATGTGAATGGAAGGGCCGATCCTCCTTCGGTCGGTTCTGATTAGACGTGGATTATTTAGATGATAACAGCAAAAATGAACACCGGGATGCCCGAAACCAACATTACAGTAGATCGGGACCGTAACAGTCATAGCCTGCCCAATCCGAGTAAGAAACACGGCACCAACAAGATTCGCATGAACTCACATTAGAAATAGATTCCGAGATGTATTTGGAACAGTTCAGGACATCTGTCGTCACCCTTGCACCATTTCAGCGCCATCGGGTTGTGCGCTTTTCCACCAAGGTACAGGACCCAGTCCCTGTTCCGCTATCGAGCACTGCACGACACCATCAGCGTCTCTCACACGTTCCCGTCTTGAAACGCACGACGATGGTATAGGGAGCCCTGCGTGCCTCACGCTTAATAACAACGCCTTCCGTAGCCTTAGGTGGACCAGGCTCGTCGTCGTAAAACTCGTCTGCCTCGACACGGACACGGACGATCTCGCCCTGATCGACGTACATGCGATCCACGGTGGGGGACTCGAGGAGCTCGTGCGCGGTCGTCGCTTCGGACTCTGATAGCCAAAAATGTGCCCGTTCATTTGGATCGCTACGAAAAGAAAATGGTGAGACGGGGCGCAGTGCCAAATGACAAGAACGGTGGGGCGTACAAGGCGGAAGGTTGAGGAAGGTATACGAGTGGGATGTACATGTCGTCGAAGAAGCCGACGCTTACTAGGATCATGAGCCCACCCAGATATGTCGGAGAGTGCAGGGAATTACACACGTCGGATCCCCTCTTCATCGGAAGACTTCACCTTGGCAAGTATCACCTCGGACGCGAACGGTCTGAAGACGACCATGCGAAACTTGGCTAACATGACTAGTTAGAGAAATAGCAAGGGTCAAAAGAGAAGGACGAAGAAATTTATACCAGAGGCATCCATCCCCATACCTGACCTTTCCTTCTCCAACTTCAACCAGGTCGAACACGCAGATACACAGACCGACGTCGTGTAGGACCCTGTTTGCGTATTTCTTGTTGATCTCGTCTGTGATGGCCTGATGAGGCGGTGCGCCAAGGTTGGCAGGCAAGACGGGTATCGTGTCCTAATGTCATCTGTCGACTCGTCGACGTCGACGTCGAGGCAAGAGTAAAGGAGAGATACCTTTATGATGGAAAGTGCGAACATGGCCTACCTCCGAAATGGCACCGATCGTAAGGGGATGCCATCACGTGACCCTGTAGCAGGGAAAAAAAAATGGAATCATATACCCCTCTGAACAAGCTTTTGATGGTGGTCGACAACACGTTTTGATAGACACAATGACGAGCGCATCGCCGGCCGCGACGAGCAGTTCTTCGTCATCATCCGGGCTTCTTCCCGCAAAATCGTGGCAGCATTCGGTCGCCGGTGGGTGCGTTTGTTCCCCTCGCCTTTCATCTTGAGCAACGCCAACTCATACTATACGAATCAGACTTGGCGGCATGTGCGGTGCCATCGTGACCAGTCCGTTTGACGTCGTCAAGACGCGCCTTCAATCGAGTTTGTTCAGAGAAAAACACGCCTCTGTAGGTATGGTCGGCAGAGGGGTCGCTGCGCTCCCTCATCACTCTGGAGGCTTGCTATGGAATTTCGTAGAGACGGGCCATATTCTCCGGTACGCACGCTTCTACCTTGTTTGCACCTTGTCTAGACCCTCATGCGAACCCTCGACCCCTCGTTCACATTTCTTTTGAATCGTTTTGAAACAGCGATATCTACCGTAACGAATCGCCCCGTGCGCTCTTCAAAGGCCTCGGTCCGACGCTAGTCGGCGTCATTCCCGCCCGTTCGATTAACTTCTTCACCTACGGCAACGGCAAGCAAGTCATCGCCAATAACTTCAATCACGGACAAGAAAACTCGTACGTCCATCTCATGGCGGCCGCCGTTGCAGGCATCGTCACGGGAACGGCGACGAACCCCATCTGGGTCGTCAAAACGCGGTTGCAACTCATCGAAGAGCGGCGACCCGGGGCCTCGGGACCACTCCTGGAACGTCATCAAACGTACTCGCAGACGCCACGAGGCGCCCAGCGTCGAGAGTAGGAGCTATGCCATGATCAAGCAAATATTCAGGGAAGAGGGCATTTGCGGATTTTACAAGGGTCTTAGCGCGAGCTATCTCGGTGTGACTGAAGGGACCATTCTGTGGGTTCTCTAGCGCCTGAAACAGCTCTCGGCGGACACGCAGGGCCGGGGCGGTGTCGTCCGGATTAGTTGTCTATGCCCGGCGGCGCGGGGACGGCCAAGTGCGTGGCTTGATCACATCCTCACGAGGTGTGTCACGCGTTGATTTGTGCATCATCGCTTATTCTCTGACGCCTTTGAAAGGTGCTGCGAACGCGGTTACGACAATCGCGCGTCAATGGTGTCCCCAAGTACACCGGCCTTTGGCAGACGTTGCGGACCGTCATCGCGGAGGAGGGTGCACGGTCGTTGTATGGAGGACTCAGTGCTCATCTCATGCGAGTTGTACTGAATGCAGTGGTTATTGGAAGTAGGGCAAGCTTGGGTGCCCCAAGCACCATCAGACTGCATTGCAACTGGCATGCAACCTTGTTTCTTTTGTTTCTATGATTCACCCAGTTATTGTCTTTTTCAGGTCAGTTGGCTGTGTGGGAATGTTTGATTGAACATGTGCCCACCTTGGTCATCTCATAGTGCCTCAACACACTGCTGGAATTTGATGGAAAGAATACCATTTGACTTGCAGGAGACCTCAGTATGTGTTTGTAAGTGACTGGTGGTCATATTTGAAGATTCTGGGATTTCAAATGTCTGAATTTTAGTATCAGTTGTTTTGGAATATATTCTACAGTAGTTTGTGAGCAATAACTGGCATTTATTTTTGAATTCTGGCAGTGTGTTGAGGTACTATGAGATGACCAAGGTGGGCACATGTTCAATCAAACATTCCCATGCAGCCAACTGACCTGAAAAAGACAATAACTACTGATGTACACAATTGTTTATAGGTCATGCTATGTCCACCCACATTGTCTTTCAACCTGCACTTGTGCCTGTGCCCAAGGACTAAGTGTGCCATTAGTTTCATGCATTATTTGGACTACTATGACCAACTGGATATTTAGCTAGTACTGTAGAAGGTGAAACCTCAGTCTGTTGTCTGCTGTGCATGATGACTGAGGTGAGCCACCTTTTGTTATGGTTGTGTTATTGCATGCATTGGTGTTCCTTTTTTCCTTCTCTTACTCCAACCCTGGCCTCTGCTGGGAACACTATATCTTTGTTGTATCACTGACTTGGCAGTGCCTTTATTCCACCTTCTGGCCCCAAGCTGTTTCTTTGGATCCTACCAGATGGGGCTCTGAGTATTCTTCTTGATCTTTACTTATGTTTCCAATGGACAGCTTCCCCTTCCAGTTGTCTCTCTCATGACAGCATCGTTTTCCCACTTTGCTCTCACATTACTCATATGTATGTGTCTTCTGTTACGATAGATCCGGGTAGGGGCTAGCGTAGTCTCGAAAGACCCGAGGGACCAAGCGGAGTCAAGGGGCGGAGGGCGAAGTGTCCTAGGGATTTCCTAGTGATGGACGACTGTTGCGATATGCAGGGAGTCGAGAGAACCTCAAGGGGTTTGAGGTGACAAGGGACGAAGGGGTGTTGTGCAACGACGACGGTCAAAGCAACACAGAGATCAATCAAGAGATGGTCTAAGACTCAGAGAAGACAAGGCCTTAGCACAGCTAAGGGGCAGGACAAAGGAGCGCTTGGATTCAGGTGGAAGTACGAGAAAGACAAGTGTGAGAAATAAAAGTACAGGAATGGCGGGTTTATATACGAGGAGGAAAGGGTGATGACATAAGCTGAGAAGGAAGGTCATAGAACATGATGGAACATTCATGACAAAGTGTCTATGATAAGAGATAAGTGGAGTGAATGGAAAGAGGCTGGTTAGCGTGCAAATGGCGATTGGAAGATAAGGGTTACGGGTATCATAGTAACTGGCCGAAGGGAAAGAGCGTCCAATGCATTGCTGTGATGGGCTAAGTAGTACAAAGAGACAAGTGTAACAAGGAGAGAAAAGAATGAATCGTAACATCTTCTGCAGTTGTTCTATGCAATTCCATTGCATTTTGCTGCTTATGTATCACTTGAGTATATATACTGCTGCTGCCTGTACATTAGCCCCTCATTCTTGATCTATGCAATACTAGTGTTGTATCTTGAACCACCCCTCCAGATCTCTTTTAGCCTCTATGTGCTATTAAGTCACTTTGTGTGTTCCAAGGCTTTCCCTTTGAGAACCCCCTTCATTACCTTCACAATACCCTCAGGTTGAACGTTGGCTACTTCTATCGTTCTGCAAACCTTTCAAATTAAATGTCAGTCACTCCCGCTGTTTTGGATCTCCTTTGCGATGCTCCACATAACACCTTTTGATAGCCTGTATCTACCTGAGCCAACACATTACATAGTTATGCTGTCCCTTGATAGCTGTCACACACACACCTGCACATACATAATTTTACAGCAGACATGTATTCAATACAGTACATATGCTTATAATGCATATCCCTCATAATGGATTAACTTTTCAAGGGTCCCAAGTCAGGCCCTGCTAAATACACCAATTTTTGCATATTGAATAATGCATAGATTTATTGTAGTACTTATATGCTATGATGGAGCTGCCAAGCCATACTTGGGTGGATTTTCCACATTCATCCATCAATTTTCTTAGTGCAATGATGCTTCATACAAAATGGAAGCCTCATGAAAGGCCTACCAATTACCTGTTCACACCAATTAAGTGTTGGAAATCTGACATTTTATACTTAGCATCAAGGGTCCTCACTAAGGCTTTGACATGGCTTTGACACAGCTCTGACACCAGTCAGAGCCTGAGTGGCAGTGCCCTATGAATTGTGAATTTTTGACTGTTGTGTTTGAAAATTTTGAATCCAACCGCATCATAGCCACATCCTTTTTTGGTAAGTAGGCATGTGCTATTCAAAAATAAAAAATTCTACTTTGCATGCAACATCCAAATTAGGAAGGTGCAATATTTCACATGGGGCAAATTGGGAGCACAGCTGTTCATGCTAAGTACAGGCACCTCATGGGCATGAAAATGGTGTCAGGACTATGTAGATAGCAAAAATAGATAGTTGTATATAAGAACTTGATGCTATCTACTTCACAATCCCCCCCTCCTACCATTATGCCTTATCAATCACTTTGACAAGCTTTGCTATTTGACATTCACACAGCCACAGAACAAGCTTATCAGCTTTGGCAAGCTGACCTTTAGCACCAATATAATCTTGTAGCTTGTTCTTCTGATACCAGTTCTGATTCTGTACCTTTTGATGATGATCTTCCTGGTTTTATTCCTTCTCCAATTTCTCCAGTTTCTCCAGTTTCTCCAATTTCTCTAGTACTATCCAATTTTGACTTTGAATCAGACTCATTTATGGGTTCTAGTTCTTTCTCTTCCTTTAATAATTTAATGGCTCTTACAGAATCCATTTCTAGCTGTTACGGCTGTTTTATTGATATGTTTGCAGTATTGGAGGAAAAAGTCTTGTGTGCTTGGATACTTTACAGGCCTCTAGCACCACCAATCCATGCCCCCCAGATTCATCTCCTTCTGCAATGTGAAGATTGTCCTGAAGACTTTCATAGGAAGGTTCAGATTTCACACAAGATCTTTGATGATATTCTGGATCAGATTGTCAATTATCCTGTGTTTTGCAGTTGATTTCCTACCAATTCCCAGCTCCCAGTTGCAGTTCAACTGGTTATCTTTCTAAATCATGCTGGCCATTATGATAATGCAATTTCAGTTGCAGATGTTGCATTGTGGACAGGAGTATGTGAAGGATCTGTTGTCAATTGCACCAATTGGATCATGGGAGCTTTTTTGGATCAACATGATGAGTTTCTCTATTTTCCTGAACTTGGCTCTGCTGAGTATGAAAACTCCAAAGTATATGCTGGAAATGTAACATGCCAACAATGGTCTGGAAAATGGTTAGCTGCTGATGGCTTTTGTATTCCTCTTTTTCAAAAGCTAGGATTTTATGGTGAATTTTTTTTTGATTGTAAGTCTAGATACTTTTTGAATTGTCAGGTATATTTTGTTCTTGTAGTTTCTACTAGTATTTATATTACTTTTTACAGCTGGTTATTATGCCCCATAATCTTATAATTGTGAACTATGCACTTGATTATACAGGTAGCACACACAATGCATTTGAATTTAGGGGAACAAGGGTTAATCAAGACCATGACTTACTTCTGGCTGATGATAAGTGGATATTGTTATGATTCCTTCCTTTCTTCCTCCTCTTCTCATGAACACTGTTTCTCTTTCCTCTATGATGACTCACTTCCTATTCATTGGCCAATTTACTCATCACTTACTTGTTATTGTTTCCCTTCACCTAGTAGTGTTTCTTCCTTATTCTTAGTTATGCTTTTTTGACAACATTCTACATTGTTCTTTTTCTATCTCAATGATAGCTTCCTTTTCAATACCTTTGGTCTATGTACATTCTCTTTTCTTTAAATACTGAATGCATGCACATGTAAACACAAGCTAGTTCTCCTTGGTAATACACCAAAGTAATCTGCCTACTTTGAATCTGTCTCAATGTTTGCCTAGCCTCACTTCTTGTTCTTGTTTCAAACCCTTGTCATTGCCTCAACTGACTCTAGTGGCTTACGCCTCTAGAACACTCCATGTCCTATCAAGCTTATGCTTCAGTCAACATCATCTTGAAAACCAAGGCTATGCTTGCCCCTACCCAGGTCAAGCATAATAGATATGGGATGATAGTGCTTATTCACTTTCTACTTGGCTTGTCTCTCTTTTCAAGAAGCCAAGGAATTAAGTGCTAAGTCAAGAGCAAAGGTCCTTCAATTATTTTTTATCTAGGATATGTCTTTTTTCTCAAGTTGATTTCTTTTCCTAAGAATTGTAGATCCATGTTCAGGTGGAGTATGCTTTTGGTGCTCTTAAGGGCTGCTTTCAATCACTTTAGGAGCTTTGCATTTCAATTGATTCTCAAAAAGACCTGAATTATGCATCTCAATGGATTCTTTGGTGTATGATCATTCATAATATGATTATTCAATCTGAAGAAGCTCAATATGGGCCAGGATCAGCAGAGTGATGTGCTTCAAAAGCTTGGGAAAGAGATAAGGGATCACAGAATTATGAAAATAAAGTGGAAGGGTTTGGTGTTGATGAAGAAAGGCCAGGAAATGCCTTTCATCTTAGATTGATGGACTTTTTGTTCCAGAATGGAAGGGTACAACAGCAAAGAAGAAACAGATAGTATTGTAGGACATACATACAAAGAGGGGGGGGATACAGACTGTATGAATGTACAAAGGACAGGGACAACTATCAACTACAGACTTGGATTGATTTCTTGCAGCAGCAGCAGCATCCGAAGTGCCTCAATCTCCAATTGCTTTATTTTTGCCATTTCAGCAGTGGTACAGGCCTTTGCCTCCTCCAGCTCAATTGTAACCTGTTGGTTTCATATTGTATACTTATGGATTTCAGAAGCATTATCTTTTGAAGGGTGCAGAGACAACAGCCAAGGGAGTAGTGAGGGAGAGATACTCATTGATAGAGCTAAGATGTGTTTAAAGAACTTAAATGGTCTTCTCAAGTTATGAGAGTAAAGGAGATATGAACTCAGTTAAGAGAAAGAAAGACAATACATGGGCTTCTTATATACTAAGGGAATACTGTTTGTATCTGTGTATTGTCTGAGTTTAAATAATGTGAGAGCTAATTGGTGCCCTATTGCATCACCAATTCACAGGCATGACCTCGTATTTGAAATAAATGGAGCACTAGCTCTACTGCTCCACAATATGAGTTATATGGACTCATAGAACATTCTAGAAATGTGACATCAGCATGATAACACATGAATATAATAAGAAAGAATCTAGAATATCAGAGATAGCTAACATCTAAAAAAGGTTATGAATTAATAACCAATGAATTATATAAAGTGAAATCAGAAAATGCTAAGTATAAAATGTCAGATTTCCAACAATGAACTACCTATGTGTTTGCAGTTTTGTACTGCATTTGCTTATGCTAAAGTTAATATTCCTTTTCTGTATACTGATACTTGAGTGTGAGTCATTGCATCTTCTGCATTATCAAGGCAGTACAATTGTCAAGTGAACTGTCAAGGCTTGGGGTGGATTCTGATGTCATCTGTGAAACAACATTGTTACGATAGACCCAGGTAGGGGCTAGCGTAGTCTCGAAGGACTTGAAGAGCCAAGCAGGGATGAAGGGTGAGGTGCGAAGTGTCCTAGGGATTTCCTAGTGATGGGTGACTGTTGCGATACGCAGGGAGTTGGGGGTACCTCAAGGGCGTTGAGGCGACGAGGGATGAAGGGGTGTTGCGCAACGACGACGGTCGAAACAACACAGAGACCAATCAAGAGATGGTCTAAGACTCAGTGGAGACAAGGCCTTAGCACGGCTAAGGAGCAGGGCAAAGGAGCGCTTGGATTCAGGTGTAAGTACGAGAAAGACAAGCGTGAGAAATAAAAGTACGGGAATGGTGGGTTTATATACGAAGAGGAAAGGTGATGACATAAGCTGAGAAGGAAGGTCATAGAACGTGATGGAACATTCATGACAAAGTGTCTATGATAAGAGATAAGTGGAGTGAATGGAAAGAGGCTGGTTAGCGTGTAAATGGCGATTGGAAGATAAGGGGTACGGGTATCGTAGTAACCAGCCGAAGGGAAAGAGCGTCCAATGCATTGCTGTAATGAGCTAAGTAGTACAGAGAGACAAGTGTAACAAGAAGAGAAAAGAATGAATTGTAACAAACATCATCAAGGTCTATTTGGACATGTTTACCCTTGCTGCCATGTAATGACACAGATATTGCATCATTCAACTTGTGCATTTGGGAAGAAGCACAGGACATGGCAGACTTCCTGGCATAGGAAGATGTGGCATGGGGCAGGGGATGAGATGAGGGATGAGACAGGGGATGAGATGAAAGATGAGATGGGGGATGGGACAGCACATGAGGAAGACTGGCATTGGTGGCCATGAGCTGGAAACCAGCCAAATGAGAGTTGTAATCATTGGCAGCAGCTTCTGAATCTAAATTGAAAGAGAAAATGGCCTAAAAATATTATTAGTGTACATATGCATATCTTGTGAAAACAAACAAACCTTTCATTTTTCCTGCACAGCACCTGTGCAGCCCTGATCCTCATTGCCATTCTCCCACAAGTCCATTGTAAAGTTGAAATCATCCACATTGGTGAATTGGATGAGGTGTGATTTAGCCATGGCAACCAAATTGGAATGGGTCAATGTGGTCATGGATGCAAGAGTAGCTATAACAGAATGTATAGTGGCTGTTACAATCACCCTATTTTACCCCTATTTTCCACTAATTTTTCTGGCCTTTTACATGCCCTATTGTATTCTTTATAAAATATCTATACTTATCCTAGCAGATAACTTCTAATTGGAACTTAGCCAACATGAGTCAAAGACGAGTTATTGAGGCAATGCATGGTAGTATATGGCTGTGCATATACCTATACTAAAAGCAGTGCTAATCCAGCCCCAGGACTGTGCTCAGCTGTATATAGGCAGTGTATGGCTGTGTAGACCTATGCAGCTTCATGGCTGCAGCACAACACAGATAAGCACCTCATGGTAATCCTCATGGCTGACTCATCAGCCCCAATATAAAAGACAAGTATGAAGCACAAGTTAGAACTAGTCAACACAACTCAGAAATACTGGGGCTATGCAACAAATACCAGTGCACACTCTAGTTCTTGTAGTTCTATTAGATACATGCATATGCCTCATGTTCACCAACACAAGATATTGTAGATATAGCATACATGAATGTAAATACAAGAAAGATATATAAAGGCCAAGGGCAAGCACTAGAATGTTTCCTAGTCTTGTTCTCTTGGAGATTTCCTAGTCCCTACTAGTGCTCTAAAGTCTAAGGCACTCTACTTGTTTCTAAGGGTAAGCGATTGGTCCTTAGGGGCTAGTTATTTCAGTGGCTGGGGGACCATGTGGTGGAATGGCAGGAAAAGCAGCAAGGGGAAAATTTTGATCAGATACAAGTGAGGGAATGGTTGTGGGGGTGGAAGGTGGGTTGTGATAAGGAGCAATAGAATCTAAAAAATCTATGCCATGAAGCTTTCCTGGTTGTGAATTAATAATTGACAGAGTAAAACTTGGTCACTCCTCTCTGATGACCAGAAGATTATTAAACCATAGGAACTTCTTCCTGATCTTGGTTTGGAGGTTAGGGTCACCAGGTTTGATGCACTGTCCTATTTGGTGGAGAGCAGAGAAGTGCTGACAGAATATTTTCTTCAAGCTGGAGGAATGGTGAGTGTGTAAAATGAGGAGGGTATGTGTCATATGCCGCTTTCTACAAGTCCAACTCCGGTCTCCACTCCTCAACTCCACACCAACTCCGGTGTAATTCCCCCTATCCTCTGGTCACCTGACCCTCGGACCATTTCCGTTCCTCTTTTGTACATCCTTGTTCTTACTTACTCCATTTGTATTAGTTTCGCTTCTTGTTCCTTCTGATAGACCTGTGCTTCGCACAGCTCCGGTACTCCGGTATATACGTCCCCGTCTTACTCATTCCCTTGTTCCGTCTTACTAACATTTGTAATACTCCAGTAACCCTCTGTTCCGGCTTATGAATCCGGTGCAACTCCGTTAGTATATAAACTCTGTAAATTCGTTGTAGATACTTCAGTTCGAATATCAAATTAACTTCCTCCTGTCTTCCCGCACTTGAGTCTCTAAGACTCTCCTCTCTGACCTCCGACTCTGAGGACCGCGAGTACAAGGGTGTGACACATAAGTCCTGCGCCAAGAGTCCTCGCCCCTCTCTGACTCGCTCTGTACCCCTCTGTACCTCCGACACTCCGAAACTCCGGACTTCCCCTGAGGAGGATCTGAGTTTAACAGTATGTGATGACATACTATGTTATCTGGTTTGAAACAGATGTTACAAAATGCTTTGGGTCTGCTGCATAGTAATTCGTCCAAATAGCATCTGCCAAAAAAATATATGCTGCAAGAACAGCATGAATGGCCACCTTGTCCTTATCTGATGCCTTATCCAGTGCCTAGCCCTGGTCATACCAATCCTGCTCAATATTTTGTGCCTGACCATTGGATGTTGTTGGCTGTTCTTGCTTGTTGGAATAAAAAAGTATGTTACAGTTGGACTTGTGAGATTTGAGCCAGGAGATGAGAAGATTGATTTGTTGGAGGGTCCAGTGGATCATAAACTTGTCTCTGGCATTGGAGGAAGGTGGAGTGACAAACTGTGGGTCAATTGCTTGATGAAGAAGGGGCTGGTGAGCTCCTTGGCCATGAATCTTGATGGGATTTATGGGGGGAGATGGGGAAGGCTCTCCAGTGAACAATCTATATGAGTGGTACACACAATGAGACTCAGCAATTGTGGTAAGACGCTATGATATTACATATATGAGCCAAGGTCTGGCTGTTTCGAGGATTGTTCAGTAGTAACAGCAGCTAGTTCAGCCTTTGCTTTTGTATGGAGCCAGGAAGATGCATGGTTTTCCATACCACCACTGGGCCAATAGCAGTGATCCTTGTCGTGTGTTGACACTTGCAGTTTATTGATACAAACAGGGTTTGTGCATTTGATGCCAGAGGGATTGTTTTTGTGAATGTGTATTCCAGCATCTGAGGTCTGGATTTGCTTAGGGGTGACTGCTGCATTTGTGTATTCAGATCCAGGACCTGCAAGATGATGACAATCTGTGATGGAATTTGCCTTTTTTGCCAGTGACTGCATGGCCATTTCAAAGGTGTAAGAGGGAGATGAGGAGGTCGGAGTTGCAGAAAGCTTCCCCAAGGTTAATTCACAAAAGATTTCCCATTCAATACCCTAAGGGAGACCCTGGAGTAAATTGAAAATGGCCTCTTCAGTGGTGTATGTAACCCCCATTGTGATGAAACAGTGACAAGCATCCTCAAAGATGCTGATGTAACATGTGATGTTCTCAGCATCTTTGAGTTTTTCTGACCAAACGTGGGCACAAAGTTCATACTGGGACAAAATGTCTATTCTGGAGTAATGATGAGCAAGTGTTTGCCACTGTTCACGAGCAGTTTGCTTTTCATGAAGGAGATCATATATAGTCACTGAGATCCTCTGACATATGAGGCTTTTAGCCTTTGCATCCTTTGCAATCTGTTACGATTCATTCTTTTCCTCCTTTTCCTTGATACGCTTGTCGTCCTTGTATTTCCTAGCCTATCTCAGCGATGTGTTGGACGCTCATTCCTTTCAGCTGGTTATGACTATACCCATATTTCCTATCCTCCAATAGCCATTTGCATGATAACCGACTTCCTTCCATTTGCCACTGCTTATTTCTTATCATAGACACTTCTTCATGAATGTTCCATAACATTCCATGACCTTCTATGCCTGCTTACTTCATCTCCCTTTTTCTTCATATATAAACCTGCTGTTCCTGTACTGTAGTTCTCCACGCTTGTCTTTCTTGTACTACCACCTGAATTCAAGCACTCTTGTCCTGTTCCTAAGCCAATGCTTAGGCCTTGTCCTTGCTAAGTCTTAGGTCTACTTCTGAGTGACCTCTGTGAGACTTAGTGATTGTGGTAAGACATTATGATATTATCTATATGAGTGGTACACCCAATGAGACTACAATGCTGATAAGTACAATGCTTATAAGGATGAAACAGTAAAATGCATACCTTAGTGATTGTGGTAAGATGCTGAGGTGTAACACACATGCAAAGGAAGAACAAATACAGTGATGTCACATGAACTGTGACTGGACGTGTTAAAATGCAGAATATAGTAACATGAAGCTAACATCCAGGATGCAGATATATGGGAGCAGTTGGGCAACAGGCAGTCTAAAGGCAGGCTGACCTGTGTGTTTGTGAATGTTGTACAGGCATAATGTTTTAGACTCCATCTGAATTCATCCCAGTCCAGCTATTGTGACTGGTGAGTCAGAGCCCAAGTCAGCAGTAGTCAAAAGAGACAGTGAGTGTCCCTATTTCCTGATTTTGCTTCATATGATTTATTGGTTATTAATCTATAACCTCTTTTAGATGTTAGCTATTTCTAATAATCTAGACTCTTTTTTTCATGTTCATGTGTTATCATGCTGATGTCATGTCCTTTTAGAATGTTCCATATAAGTCCATATAACTCATATCATGGAATGGTGGAGCTAGTACTTTACTCATTTCAAATATGAGGCTATGCTTGTAAATTGGTGATGCAATAGGACACCAATGGCATTTAGCTCTCTCTTTATTTAAACTCAGATGATATACAGATACAAACAATATCCCTTTAGTATATAAGGACTTTGTATATCATCTTTCTTTCTTTTAACTGAGTTTATATCTCTCTCACTCACACAACTTGTAAAGACCACTAAGTTCTTCAAACACATCTTAGCCTCATCAGTAAGTATCTTTCTCTCACTGCTTTCTTAGCTATTGTATCTGCACCATTCAAAAGGTAGCTCTTTTAAAAGGTTATAAACCCTACCTATAGTTTTTGGACTTTGGTGTTGCTGGATGCCATTTTGCTTGGTGCAGTTTGGTGTTTTATTGGAGTTACCACTGCCATTCTTGATCTGCTGGGTTTATACTATAGACAGAGAGTCTTGGGTTTTTTGTATTGCATGGCTTCTCTTGTTCCTTTACCAGTTCCACTATCAATGAACTGAGAGGCTGACTATCTTTATACCTATATGCAGATATTCTACTGCTTGTACAGAGGTTGGTCCTTCCATGCTACCTAGGTCTGGATTTTCATGATCTTCAAAACTCCATCAATATTATCATTATTTTCTGGTTCCTCCCCCTTCTCCTCCTACTTCTTTTTCCTTGAAATCTTTCCCTCCAGTTTATTCTCTTCACCCTCATCTTTTTGGTCTACCTTACTCATCATGCCATATCTGCTTCAAACTTCCAAAGCATCATCTTCACCTCTTGCCCTTGTCTTCCCTTCCACCTGTCTCAGATAACAAAGCCCTGCCAATGTCATCTTCAAACCCCTTAAAGAACTCCTCTGAGAACTCCCAGTCTCTGCTCATGAACATCCCAACTGCCACCAGCTCTGGAGGCTCTTTTCAGGAGACCATCACTGAAGTAACTTGTGTTACACTTGACCTGGGTAGGGGTGAGCGTAGTCTTGGACTATGAGATGATGTTGACAGAAATGTGGATTTGACTGGACGTGGAGTAATCTCAGAGACATAAGCCTGACTGGAGTGAATGGAAAGAACAAGGTCGAGGGTTAATGGGAAGTCAAGGAGTGAGGCTAAGCAAATGATGGGACAGACTCAAAGTAGGCAAATGACTTGGTGGATTGCCAAGAAGAACTAGCTTAGTATGTACATGTGCGTACAACTGGTATTTAACTAGAAGGAGAAAGTGCACAGATCAAGAATGTAAAAGAAAAACTATCATTGAGATAGGAAACGAATATTGTGGAACAACGTTGAAGAAACATGATTAAGGATGAGGGAAAAGTGCTATTGGGCAGGGGAAAACAATGACAAGTAAGTAATGAGTAAGTTGGCCAATGAAGTGGAGAGGAGTTATTATAAAAAAAAGAAAGTGGTGTTTGTGAGAAGAAGAGAAAGAAAAGGGGTGAATTGTAACAGCTTGAATGTAGTATATTCATGAAGATACCCTCTCTTCTCTTGTCCTGCCCTCTCTTCTTCTCACCACTTTCACACACACCTCCAACCTTATATACTCTCTCTCTCCTCCAGCTAAACCTGAGATCATCATTCCTAACCTTAAACATTCACCATTCATCTGGAACAAGTCCCTGAACATGGTCATGTACTTCAACCCAGACATGCCTTCTCCTGTCTTCCAAAACTTCAATGAGTGGAAGGTCACCATTATTCTGCCTTTTGGTAGGAAACATACTTACACTGATGTTCCCACCCTCATCTCTTACATTCCTCTTGGATATTTCAAAGATAAAGACAAGGTCCAACAGGCCCTCCTGGCAACATTAAGACTGGTACACCAGATGTCTATACTGATTCAATTAAAAAAGAAAGTTATAGAAATTTCAGCCACATCCTATTGGAATGAATCATTGGCCTTCATATACAAAGATACTGGCTATGCCTTCCTATATGAGACATATTTCAAGACACCCCAGCTACCCATTCACAATCAAGGCTGGAAGATCATACAGCAAAACTACAAACCTTGGACAAGTAGAGACTTCAAGAACTGGGCAACCTTAAGGAACAATGAGCAGCTCACTTGGGCTGAACAGCAGTATGTTCTGGAGCATTCTGACTTTGGAGCATGGACAACTCACCATGTGATCCATTGTGAATAAGGAGCTGTCATTGGGAACTGGTATTATAAATGCTTTGATGGTGTCAACCTCCATTTTCTTTTCCCAGATATTCCCTCCATTCACCAGTGGAACAAGTTAATTGATCATCAGTGCAGGATGACTTGGAAGAAGAAAAATTCTTGATATCAGACCTATGTTGAGCAGACTGCTAACATAGAGACTTTAACTAGACACATTTGGGATTTCTGTTATAATTCACCCCTTTCTTTCCTTTTCTTCCCATGGACACCATTTCCTTTCTTCTATGATGACTCACTTCCTACACATCAGCTGATTACTCATCACTTACTAGTCATCATTTCCCTCCACCCAACAGCATTTCTTTCTCTCCACTTAGTTATATTCCTTTGACGTTGTTCCACAATGTTCCTTTCCTATCTCAACGATAGTTTCCTTTTATACTCTTGGTCCATGTGCATTTTCCTTCTATTTAAATACAAGTTGCACACACATGTAGCCTTTAAGCTATTTCTTCTTGGAATACATCCAGTAGATCACCTACTATGAGTCTGTCTCATTGTTCGCCTAGCCAACTCTTCCAACTCCCTTCCCCCTTCACAGTCAATACTCCAAATCTCCATTCTAGTCAGGCCTACACCTCTAGACATCTCCATGCCCAGTCAAGCATACACTTCTGATGGCGTTGTCACATCTATCCAAGATTATGCTTGCCTCTACCTGGGTCAAGTATAACAATTTCCAACATAAAAATGAGTGACTTCAACAAGAACCAGTTTCTCAACAACTGGTTAATAAAGAAGTACAACAAGATCCCATCCCTCTGTACCCTGGACCCCCTCTACCATTGGCTATGCAAGAACCCAATATACTGGGTTTATCCCCTGCCAATGGATCTAAAAGGTTGGTATGCAGGAAAAGTCAAAGTTCACCAAGATCCTCCTATCCATATATGCTGAGATATACCAAGGAATGAGAACTCCACTTTCTTTTGGACTTGCTCACAAGGACATTTCTTTGCTTATTCACTTTCATATGTACATTTACTTTACACACCTTGAACTTCTCATCAGGTTTCAGATATTACCATATCAGGATTATTCTCTGATATAACTACTCCTAACCTGCATTACTTTGCAAAGACCCATTTTGAAGAATTCAAAAAACTTTGTACATTACTGCTATCTAGCTGGTTTATAACTGTGAAAGCAAGACAACATACCATTTTGTGATTGTCCACCATGAAGGAATTAGGACCAGATAATAATAATAAAAGTGATGAGGAAGAAGTAGCAAGTGCCCTAGTGCCTTCTACATCTTCTTATAAAAGTGCAAGTCCAGAACCAATGGTATTCAATCCATACATTTTTCCCTTGACTAATAGAAATTTCCTTAAAACTTTTGCTGCCACTTTATTCCTATAAGCCATGACTTCCATATTCAAGATCAATTCCACCATCCAGGCTCACACTCCTATTCTTACTGGCCAGACAAACTATTCTATCTGGATGAAACAACTTGAGAATCTGTTACGTTTTGTCTCTTTTCTCCTATGTTGTCCCCTTCCATTGCTACTTCCCTTTACACAGACACTCCCTCTGCCCTCTTTGAGTATGTATCTCATCTCAGTAAGCCCATTGTTACCTTGACCTCTTATGATACCACTGCTCATACTTCAACTCGCATTTTACCTTACGTGTAGGAAAAACACCCATGACAACATTGTACCACCAGTACTTAGTCCTCTTCATAGTTGCTTGTATTCCTTCCCTTGTCTTGTTCTCCTAAACTACCACCTGGAATCCAAGCCTCCTTGTCCCACTCCTCAGCCATGCTAAGGCCTTGTTCTCTCTTAGTCTTAAGCCTACTACTGAGTGGCTTCTGTGTTGCTTCGACCGTCGTTGTTGCGCAACACCTCTTTGTCCTTGTATGCCTCAATGCCCTTGAGGTATCATTGTCTCCCTGCATATTGCAACAGACACCAGTCACTAGGAAATCCCTAGAACACCTCGCTCCAGGTCTTTTAGGACTACGCTAGCTCCTCCTTGGGTCTATTGTAACAGAATCTTCTTATGTTGGCAACATATTGGGACATTGTTGCAGAGCACTCCATATATCTTATACAAGCTGGTGCTGCCAATAGGCAGACATGGATTGCAAATGACAAACAAGCCCAATCCCTCATCAGGATTTTCATTCACACCAACATGCAATACCATCAGAAGAAGGCTTATGTTGCTATTGGTAATATCACTCATCCATTACTCACCAAGGATCTCTGGAACACTCTCACTGCTCTTTACACTTCTATTGGGGTAATTGGGCAGTACTATACCTTTGTGCAGGCTATTCACTTTCAGAATCATGAGTATTCTGCTTGTAATATCCAGGAGGATCCATCTAGATCCATCTTTGCTCAGCTTAACATATTAACAAACATCTATGACAAAATATCAAGTGCTGGCCTGATGCTTTTTGACAACCTGAAGGCAATAATTATGCTTTTAGCACTTCCAGAATCCTATGGCCCTCTTGTCTCCATTGCTGTCCATACCATTCAGAATTGGTCAATTGAAGAAATTATTCCAAAGATCCTGGCTGAGTCACAGCTACATAGCTTAAAGAAATCTCTTACTGCTCACATTGCTGCCATCCATCCTACTCCTTCTGGATTAGCACATCATACCAACATCATCCAACACACTCCCTTTCAACCCACTTGTTCTCACTGCAGAGATTCACATCCATTTGACTCCTGCTATGTGGTTTACAGAAAACCATCTGGCAAACCTTCAAATTCTCAATTGAAGAGACCACCCCCTGCAGGACCTTCTGCTCATTCTAGAGCAAAGATGCAGAAGAGATGGGTGTATAACCAGCACCAATCAAACAAGAAAGGTAAAGGTAAAGCATATGCTCACATGGTGGACAAGTACAAGAAAGAGAGCAAACAAGGATTTGCTCATGCAGTAGAGGAAACTGACCCCTATACTCATTATGATGGCATAGATCATGTCAAGGCTTCAGAAGCTGCCTCTTTGGGGTATGGTGAAGACATAGAAATGGATGATCCAACCAGTGGGTTTATAAACAACCTGTATCACTTTCAGTTAGGCTTCTCTCCTTCCAATCTCTAAGAAGTTGGAGTTACTCACCATTGAAGACAGCCTATCCTTGAAATAAGGAGACATCTCCAAATGGAGAGAGCACCCTGTCCCAATATTGTTTAATGGTAATGAAAGACATAATCCAGATGATACATGAAAACATGGTATCAATCATGGAGATAGAGAATGGGAGGAATATGATGGTTCTATAGGTTATATGAACCATATATATGTGTGTGATGAATTTGATCAGAACTTAGGCTTTTGCCCTATGTAAGCAACCCATGAATATGTCTATTTTTCACCAAGATCACTGGATGGTTGATTCAGATTATTCCCATCACCTTACTCCATATCTTGAGGACTTCTCACATATAGGAAATTCTCAAAAAGCTGTTATGGTTGCTAATGCTGCTGTTATGATGCTCTGGGGATCAGGCACCATTGTGCTTCAACTATTTGACAAGAATCTTGCTCCCCTTATACTCCACAATATCTGGTATAGGCCAAATGCTAAAAATTGGCTTTTATCCATTACTACACTCACTCAGTTAGATTACAAGTGTGAGATCACCAATACTATCAAAATCTGGAACAATAAGGAATGTCTTGTTTTTCAGGCTTTTGCCCTACTTTCTTTTAGCACCCTTCATTAGATCAAGGCTGTTTCCTTGCTACCTGAATAGGTTTTATTTCTTCAAGGCTCCTCTTCCATCAACCTTTGGCATTATTGTTTTGGACACCCTTTATACAATATCTTGTCTTATGCATATGCCAACCTCACTGGTGTGCCCACCTTTTTTTCACAGAAACTTTACTTATCTTGTTATGGCTGTAAACTTGGTAAAGGACATGAATGACCTTTTTCCAAGTCTGCCTCTTGTGCTACTCAACCTTTTGGCCTCATCTACACTAATCTATGCGAATTCCCTGTTCAAACTTGGAATTATTTCAAATGGATCATCACTTTCCTTGATGATTACTCTGGTTTTGCAGCACTTCATTTCCTTCAGAATAAGTCTGCTGCCACTACTGCCTTGAGAGACTTAGTCTCTTGGGCTGAGAACAGACTGGCTACACACTTTTTGTAATCCATTCAAACCAAGGGAGAAAATATTTTAATGAACATCTTTGTTTATTCCTCTTATCTCAGAGCATTGAGTATCAAACCTCCATGCCTTGCACACCACAACAGAATGGTCATGCTGAACAATTTAATTGTACTCTCATTGAGAAGGTGTTACGATTTACCCCTTTTCTCCACGTTTTTTCCCATGGACACTGTTTCCTTTCTGCTACGATGACTCACTTCCATACATTGGCCGATATTACTCATCACTTACTAGTCATTGTTTCCTCCCATCCACTAGCATTTCTTCCTCACTTAGTCATGTTTCTTCAACATTATTCCACAACGTTCTTTTCCTATCTCAACGATAGTTTCCTTTCTTGCACTTGGTCTGTGCACTTTTCCTTTCCCTTTAAATATGGATCACACACACATGTATATCCTAAGCTATTTCTCCTTGACTATACATCAAGTTGATTGCCTACTATGAGTCTGTCTCATTGTTTGCCTAGCCGCTTTCCTCAAACTTCATCCCCCTGTCTAAAGGTCTATGCTCTCGGTTCAACTCTAGACAGGCCTACACCTCCAGAACTCTCCATGTTCAATTAAGGCTACACTTCTGTCAACGTCATCTCACCAGTCAAGGCTATGCTTGCCCCTATCTGGGTCAAGCGTAACAAAAGAAATAGCTTCTCAAGAACCGCCTACCATTGTGTAGTGCTTACCCCACCATTGCTCGCCCACCTTGCCTGAACCCCCACCTTTGGGGACTCTACTGAGACTCACAGACATCCGCTCCCCAGGAATCCTCTAGCTCACCGTCTTCCTCTGAAGATGCACATTCCATTGACACAGAACCCCCATCCCCCATCCTCGAAACTGTCCAACTAGGACAAAACCTTGCACATCAACTCTCCACTAGCACCATTATCCTTAAAAGCTCTACCCCCCTGTCGTCCACTCCCATCTCCAGACACCCTCACTTTAGGACAAGAACCCCACCCTGCCCACCTTCCCCCATGTCTTCTTTGAAACCCATGGAACTCCATGTTGGAACCCCTGAAGAATATGATGGATCCCCAGCTAAAGCCACCCAATGGCTCACCTCCATCCATTTATACCTCCTCATCAATGGAAAAATCTATGACGACGATGACAAGTGAATCGGATTCGCTCTGTCCTATATGAAGAAAGAAACCGCCCTTACCTGGGCCTCTGTCCACACCCAGAAAGTGCTCGACAACAATGCTTTCAGAACCTTCAAGGATTTCATCAAGGACTTTGATTAAATGTTCAAAAGTATGAACGTTCAAGCTAAAGCCATCTCCTGGCTCGCAAACACCAGAGTACGGGACGACTTGTTCCTCCCAAAGTACCTCTCCCAGTTCAAACTCAAAGTCGTTGAAGCTGAGCTCAACAAAACCACCCATGCCTCTACCATCATTGCATACCTCCAAGCCAGTATCCCTTCCTGGCTCATGGACCACATGTGCACCCTCAACACATTCCCTATCACTGTTGCCACATGGTACAACAAAATCAACCTCTTCATATGGAAGAAAAATCACACAGCCCAGATCGCCAAGCAGCAATCCCACTCCACCACATCGTCCTTCCACCCCTGCACCCATGCCATACAGAAAGATCCCAACACCATGGACGTAGACCGCCTCACCCACCTTACACCCAAAGAACATACTAAATGCATCAAGGAAGGCCTCTGCCTTTGATGCCGCAGGAAAGGCCACTTCACTCAAGAATGCCCTGGAACCACCCCTTCCACTCTCCCACAATGCTCCAACCTCCACCCGCCCACCAAGAAAGTGGGAACCGTTGAAGCCACCACAGCTTCCATCCAGGAAGTCAATGAAAAAAAAGTCATCATCGGATGACTCTCCACCAACCTGGGCTCTGCTCTCGCTGAATACCAAAAGAATTTTTAGAAAGGAAGCACTTGTCGACGCAAGTAGCTTCTGTACAAAATGTAATTGTATCTCAGACAGAATCGAAACCCCATTTTCTGTACATCCTGATTCAGCTCATCATGTCTGAAGATACCCTCAAAGTTGTCGAGACCACCACCCTCCTGGACAGCGGCACCCAGATCTGTTGTATAGACTGGGATTTCATCAAACACAACCACGTCCCCACCAGGAAACTCCCCTCCCCTTTCCTTATTTGAAATGCCAACAAGTCTACCAACACAGAATGTCACTACGAAGCAGTCCTCTTCATCAAAATCAGCAACATAACCCAAAAAATCTGCTTTTATGTTATGAATGGCGGAAAAGAAAACATTATCCTTGGACATCCTTGGTTTGCTGCCACCAACCCCAGCATCAACTGGAAGAAAGGCACTGTCACTATCAACCTGGCAAGGGACTGATTCCTTGATCTCTCGTTCTCCCACCTCGCCACCCATGCCTCCTTCCTCTCCAAAAACTCCCAACCCACTCCCCCTACCCCTAAACCCTGAATTCCTAAACACACCTCTCTTGACTCCCAAGAGATGGAAGGCTTATCCCACTATCTCAATGCCAAACTTCCTGAACGATTCATAGAAAGAACCCATTTTGTTTACACCATCAACCACATTGAACAATGCAGATCCCGTTTCGCCAATCCCCAACTCATGGCCACAGTGCAAAAGATTACTACTTCCACCCTCCTTGCTCAAGAAGCGGCCTTCTCCAAACCAAAACCCACTCTTCCTCCACAATATTCCGAATACACATCCGTCTTTGCCGATGATGCCAACACCCCACTTCCCCCATCGCGACCTTATGATCACACGATCAACCTCACAGACTCCTTTGTCCCTAAAATAGGGAAACTCTACCCCCTCTCTCCAGATGAATGTCAAGCCATAGACGACTTCATCGATAAACACCTCAAATCTGGAAAAATCCACCCTTCCAAATCACCCCAAGCCTCTCCCTTCTTCTTCATTAAGAAAAAAGACAGCAAACTCAGACCCTGCCAAGACTATCAATATCTCAATGAACACACAGTCCAAGATGCCTACCCCCTTCCCCTTATCTCTGATCTTGTTGACAAGCTCAAAGGGGCCAAACATTTCTCTAAGTTCAATGTATAATGGGGCTACAACAATGTCCATATCAAGGAAGGCGACCAATGGAAGGCCACCTTCATCACACACTGAGGACTCTTCGAACTAATGGTCATGTTCTTCGGCATGACCAACTCCCCCCCCACCTTCCAACAGTTCATGAATGACTCCTTCCATGACCTTATTGCAGAAGGATGGCTTGTCATCTACATGGATGACCTCCTTATCTTCTCTGACAATGAAGCCAAACACGAGAAATGAACCAAAAAGGTCCTTCAATGAATGAAAGAACTCCAACTCTATCTTAAGTTGGAGAAATGCACCTTCTTGGCCAAGGAAGTTGAGTACCTTGGCATGATCATTAAACCAGGCAAGATCGCCATGGACCCCATCAAACTCACCGGCATTGCAGAATGGCCCACTCCCACCTGCATCAAAGATGTCTGCTCCTTCCTCGGGTTTGCCAATTTCTATCAATGTTTCATTCCCCATTACTCTGACATCACCTGCCCCCTCCTCGACCTTACCAAGAAAAACCAACCCTGGGCCTGGTCTACTCCCTGTCAAAACACATTCAACCAGCTCAAACAATGTTTTACCTCAGAACCTGTCCTCCGAATGCCCAACCTCTCCCAACCCTTTGCCATTGCCACCAACACCTCCAAGCATGCCTCGGGAGGTGTACTCCTGCAACACGACTCTAATGGTGAATGGCATCCCTGCACCTATATCTTCCAAACATTTGGGTCAGCTGAACAAAACTATGACATCTATGACAGGGAGCTCCTTGCAGTCATGCAAGCCCTCGCCACCTGGTGCCATTACCTCCTTGGTGCTGTCACCCTGGTTCAAGTCTTCACCGACCACCAGAACCTCACTTACTTCCACCAACTCCAGAAACTTAACTGCCACCAGGCATAATGGCTCCTCGACCTCTCTGAGTTCGATCTCAAATTCACACATGTCCCTGGCACTCAATTAGGTGTGCCTGATGCCCTCTCTTGCCGCCCCGACCACTTCCCCACCACTGACACCAACAATGAAGACATCACTCTTCTACCCCCTGAGCTCTTCGTCAACCTCATCGACACTGAGCTAGTCACTAAGATCACTCAATCCTCTGAATCTGACCCTCTTGTCCTCAAATCCCTTCACTCTTTCCTGGGTGAAGTCCCCGCCAAATTCCACTTCCACCTCTTAGACTGGCAATTTGATGCTGGTATCCTCATATACCAAGGACATGTCTACATCCCAGACTCCTCCAACCTCTGTCACTCCATTGTTCAACGACATCATGACCACACTACTGCAGGCCACCCCAGATACCTCAAGACTCGGCAACTTGTTGCCAGTGAATTCTGGTGGCCTGGACTCGCCACTTTCATCCGCAAATATGTGGAAGGCTGTGCAGTATGCCAGCAAAACAAAACCAACACACACCTAACTCACCCCCCACTATCTTCCATCTCCTCCTCCACCACCCACCCCTTCCAACAGATCTCATGCGATCTAATCACTGACCTTCCCCTTTCAGATGGCTTTGATACTCTTTTGGTCGTGGTCAACCATGGGCTTACTAAGGGGGTAATCCTATGCCCAACCAAGAAAACCATCAACACTTTGGGCGTCACTGCTCTTTTCACCGCCAAAGTCTATTCCCGCTTTGGCCTTTATGACAAAATCATCTCTGACCGAGGCCTCCAGTTTGCCTCCACCTTTGCCAAAGAGCTCAGCAGAATACTGGGCTACAAACTCACTCTCTCCACCGCCTACCACCCTCAAACAGACAGTGAAACCGAACATGTAAACCAAGAGATCGAAACCTACCTTTGGATCTTCTGTGGTGCCAACCCCTCCTCATGGGCACAGTTCATTCCCCTCACTGAATTCACCCATAATCACCGTCCTTACTCCATAACTGGCAACTCCCTGTTCTATCTCATTATGGGATATGAACCCCACTCCCTACCCACAATCATTTTGGAAACTAACCTTCTGGCGGTTGAAGATCACCTTCACATACTCACCGCCACGCGTAATGAGGCACTGGCTGCCCATGAACTCACCCACCAAACCATGAAAGCTTGGAACTTCCATAGCTTCACTCCCTTTGTCAAAGGTGATAAAGTCTGGCTTGAAGCCAAGAATCTCAAACAGTCATTTGCTTCTAAATGTGAAGGCCCTTTCACAATCATCACCATCCTATCCCCTATCACCTACCAACTCTGACTCCCACAGACATGGAAGATCCACAACATGTTCCATGCTTCCCTGCTATTGCCCTATCGTGAAAATAGCATACACAGCAGGAACTTCCCCCAACCACCTCCGGAATTAATAGAAGGCGAGGAACACTTTGAAATAGAACACATCATATGACATCATGGCCACCTGTCGGCATGCCACTACCTGATCTGCTAGAAAGGATACTTTGTGGAAGAGGACTCCTGGCTTCCTGAAATGGAACTTCAATCGGCCCTCAAAATCCTTGCAGCCTATAAAAAGTCCCATCACTCTGCCTTCCCCCCAAAATGATAAACCACCCACCACTGCACCCACACAACCACTGACATATCCGCCCCACCTGCTTACTCTTCCACCACCAATATCGCCAACATCACCATCCCCATCTTTGGTCATTGCCTGGCTGATGCATCAGAAGACAATGACACCCTCCTCTTCCTAATGATCTCAGACCCTGGCTACGCTCTCCATCTTGACCAAGTCCTTGACACCAACTCTCCCCTTGACCGGCTGGTCCATGCACACGGCCATACCCTAGTACTTGGAATGTTCCTTGAGTACGCCCTCTCCTTGAGCGAAGAATCCCCTGCTCCAAACATGGCCCTTGCTGTCACCATCGCCCGCACCAACCTGGTGCAACTCAAAAACCATATCATAGCCGCCATGAACCAACTCTCCATGATTGACCTCCTCAGGGACATAGACCAAGTACTCCAAGCCCATTCCTCTACTACCGTCACCCTACCCCCCCCCCCCGGCCTCCCCCCCCCCCTACCCC
>JBBPTZ010000251.1:0-29450 GCA_038094315.1 Phylloporus cf. tubipes | reverse complement strand
GACAAGATCGCGCACATCTGTGACTTGGCCATACTGAGAAAATGCCTATTTATTCATCGCGTTCAAAGGGGACGTCAAGATGAACGTTTTGAGCTACAAGGGAGCGCAACACAGCAGGACAGGAGTACTGACGTCTCTGAGAGTATCATCCGTCGTGTTCCAACTTAAATTACTAGAGCGAGCGATGAGTCGATGGATGATAGACGGGAAGGGTAAGGGACGGACCCAACGTATACTTTTGCAGCCATGATTGGTGAGAAGTTGGGAGAGAGCGATGAAAGGGCCGAGTAAGGTTTGGGCTGGTTCTTATAGTCGGATTTTTCAGACTCCCCTGGCTGGATTTGGGCAATTCGGAACGTGGTGGGAATTCGCCACTGCTCTTATCTTCGCTTCCGATCGTAGTATCGCCGTATCCACAAAAAGTGGGCTTGACGACGGCTCCTCACAATACAGTACATACATGTTGCAGCCTCGAGGTACCCATGTTTCAAATTCTCAACACGTTGCATCGGATTCTCTTTCGCCTTAGCTCCCCCTACTGTCTGAAATGTTGGGTTGTTTTTCTGGTCTTTTCAACTTGAAGCGATCAACCCCCGAACATGGGTGAGCGTTGGCGAATGCGTCTCGTTCCCGTGACTTGAGCCGTGGGCAGGGGGTCCCGAAATATTGTCATCCTGGGATCGCTCGGGGTCGGGAAAAGCTCGCTCCTGAACATGCTGATTGGGAGGCCTGTCGCCCCAGTGAGCAACGACATCGGCGTTGCTCATTCAGCCATCGTGGAATATTCCGTCCCTCTCAGCGAGATTTCTGGACACAGCCACGATGATGTCCTGCTCAGGTTTTACGACACCCTTGGGTTGGAACACCGTCCGTCACCTTGGGGTGCGATCAAGAGGCGTTTGAGGCGAAATGGCGGGGCCAGTCTCGTCGTGTACTGCATGCGCCGTGGGCGGTTGTCCAACGACCAGATCGCGCACCTGCGCACCATCTGGAAGACGCTCTGTCGCGAAGATGTCCCCTTGGTGCTTGTCGTCATTGGCGTCGATTATCGCCGCGGATCCACCGAGAAGTGGTGGGAGGCGAACAGCGAGGACCTCGCAAATGCCCTGCATGTCAGACTTGCTGACCATATATGCTTGAATACCTGGCACTCGGCTCACTCCTCCTGGAAACACCAGGGTGCCAAATACGAGGAATCGCAAAAGGTCGTTCGTGATTTGGTCATGCACCACTGCAGAAATCTACACTCTGTGTCTTGATCGATTCGTATCCTACATACTGTAATATTAGTTTAGCCGTCCTGGTATCATTCGTTAAAGGATTCGGAGTAATTTGCGCTTATGATCTATAGAACCTTGCCTTCGGTCTTAAGGACCAACGTCTGCCGCGTCATATGATGAAACGACTAACCTCGTGGATTATACAACAACCTAACAAGTTCCTCCGCCTGCTCCTTGGTCAATTTACAACGATCCATCAGGTTCTTGACGGTCATCTTTTCCTTCCTTGATGGGTGCCCAACCTTGACCATTCCTACAAGCCTCCTCAAAAATGACATGACCCAGGCTCCCTCGTCCTTGGTAAACGCACTTCCATAAGAGATCGAATCCTCGAGCATGGCCTGTACCGTGTGCCTGGATAGTGACAGTTTCGCAAGGTCGCCTGCAGCTTTTGGTGCTTTAGACGTGATACAGGCATGCCCAGCCACCGCACCCATCTTCAGGCCAAAAGCCTTAACGAGGCCTTCTCCATTCGCGTCCCACCACTTTTCCATCGGATCTTCATCTTCAAGGTGGGTGATAATGAACGCAACCGGGATTTGTCCTTCGCACAGGAATTCTTGAAAGAGCCTAAAGGTGTTCACCTCTGCAGGCGAGAGCCGACCAGATTTCTTGCAGAGTACGAGCAGATCAACACCACCTCGACTGTGAAGATCTTGAATCAGGTGGACGGCGTTCTCTATGGCCTTTCCGCATTTCTCGTGCTCAATTTCCATCCCATTCAAACCTATTGTGTCCCAAAGCTGGAACTGGTGCAATCCCGTGTTGACCTCATAACTTTGGTAACCCAACGTGCAGCTATGTATCCCAGAGGAGGTGGCAGCAACCGAATCGCCAAAAACGAGATTGACGACAGAACTCTTTCCAACGCCGGATTCTCCAAAGAGTATCACGCGAAAGGGTCTATTCGGTAGCCCGAACCTTTCCACCAGTGTCGCAGCGTCTGGAGTGCTCAACTGGCAGTAGTCATTTAAGCTTTTCGTGGCA
The DNA here is from genome assembly GCA_038094315.1 of Phylloporus cf. tubipes. Classification (NCBI taxonomy): domain Eukaryota; kingdom Fungi; phylum Basidiomycota; class Agaricomycetes; order Boletales; family Boletaceae; genus Phylloporus; species Phylloporus cf. tubipes. Next base: position 27,183 of record JBBPTZ010000251.1, on the reverse strand, counting down.
CCGACAAGATCTGATGCGAGATCGCAACGTAGCGGGGTTGGGGTGGGAGCATGAGCTTGCAACAGCGCATGTAGCGCCTGCTTGGATCGACTATAGAGAGAATCGGATTGCGGGAGCCCATTGAAAACTGTGGTGATGCATGCATATGGGTGCGATTGGACTGGAATTTTACACCTCTGGGCAATATTATTCTTGTTTCGGTCCCACCAATGGTCGTCGGGGGTATCAAAGTGGGTCAAAACGAGGGCAATTTTGGCCCGATGATCGAAGAAAAAGCTGTCCAGCAGCCAATAGAGGTTACGGAGCGAAGCATTGACTCCATCTTTCCGTGCACAGAGCAAAACAAGGTCAACGCCATCCTGTAAATTTCGCAGGAGAGCGTGCGCTTGTTCGTAAGGGGAAAGTATATTGATGTCCTTTGCTTCGGCTTGATTAAAGCCCATCGTATCCCATAGTCGGAATTTCTTCCCTCCGAGTGAGATTGGGTACCATCGGGCTCGTCTTGTGCAGGCTTCCACACCTGTAGACACATCTGCCACTGACTTGTCTGCGAGAAGATTGATTATCGAGCTCTTCCCACATCCAGTGACACCGAACAATGCGACCTTGTACACGCGCCTGTGAATGGTGTTGGTTGGGATTGACTACTTCGATGTCGTGCTCACTCTGATTCTCCCATGATGACTTTGCGTCAGGAAGCGCCCGAATAGTGCGGTGAAGTGGTGCTGTCAAAGCGAGTTGGTGCGGATGCAGCAATGAAATGGGAAGTCCCCTACAGAGGTAATATCGGTCGAGCAGTCACGACCTCCGAGCCGAGAAACTTGATTAGCCCTTTGTGGATTGGTTAAAGGGAGAGTCGATGGTACCGGGGTTGGATTGTCAATGAGTTTGAATCCCGTTGCCCAGTGCCGCCTCGTGTTTAGACCTGCGCAGCATTTCGCGCATTTCCCTGCTGTAATTCTTGGGTATCTCGGACCTTGTACTAGGAATTGCCTGTAAGTGGTCTGTAGTCCAGTGTCAGTAGGAGGACCACTGACGGATGACTTCTTTTGCCTGACACGTTTAGTAGTAGGAACGATCTAGGAAGGACCATGATTGGCTAACTTTGACAAGTTCGAACACCGGGTGCAGATTAGTTCACTACCAATCACTTCCTGCTCGGCGGGCCACTTGAAATGTCATCCATCAAAGAACCAATCCCAGGCGCTACTTGGAAGTAGTCTCGAAAATAATCCGACAAATAGTGCATTGACTCGGAAGCAATTTTGTGCAGTCGAACAACAAATGGCACAACGCACTTCGAACAGAACAAATTTTTGAAAATCTCAGAAAGATAGTACGTTCAAAATGTCAACCTTAATGCCCCTATAGAGATTTCCTCGTGTTGACAATTTGCCGTGATCCAACGAAGCCGGCCGACCCACATTGTCACCACATTGTCGACAAGCCAGTGCAATGATACTGGATTGACTATCTCGGGGTAATTCAGGGGTATGTCTTCAATAAGGTACCGAGGTCAGTCCTGTAAAAATCCTGCTGCGTTGTCGCTAACCTGCTTCGAAATCTCACTATCCCACAAAAAGGACAAATTTCACATCCTATCAGCTCACCAGCGTCCCAAATCCTCACGTAACGATGGCAAGATGGTTCCCACCCTGCTTTTAGTTCTTATCCCCGTCGCTCTCTAATGGGTATGCGTACACGTGTTTCCTCGGTGTGCTTCGTAGCGAACAAATATGATGAGATAACCCCGCTGCAGGAACATTTTTGGCATTGGCTATTTCTCAACGGCATATTATATATATCCCTCAGCACTTCGCTGGTCTGAAGCTCTCCTTCGTCTTCGGTTAAATCGGTACCCTTTTTCATGCGCCCTTTTGACCTCCAACTCTGATTTTCGTCACACACCACCTCAATCCCGTGTGTCTCAGGCTGCGGGCTCTGTGCGATGACTCGGACCTTATGGTCAGTAACGGGACTTCTCATGAGGGCGTAGACTCATTTGCCTCAAAGCGAAACGGATCCCTATGGTGATCGACTCCCCGACTCGGTTTTTCTGAGGGCAGATAATTTGCACGATGTGGGTTCCACGTATGTATGAACAAGGATGTTTAAAATCATCTCTGATTGTTTCTCTGTAGCTATTTGATACCACATACCATTCCACGCCTTGATATAACGGGAAGCTAGTGAGGGCGCCGATAAATTTTTATATTACCACCCGCTTCTAACCTACTGACATCTTAGTGGCCACTTTCAGCTGTCTCACCAGTCATATGGGCCACATCATGACGAACTTAACCGTCCTCCACAACGTATCCATCCATCCGATTTGCTCGGATCTCCGGGGAGCGAGTCTTCGGAGGACACATCCACCGACCGGTTTCCTCAACCCCCCGAGATATACGACCCATGGGCCCCACTTCACCCACCAGCTGATTTATTTCAAATTGCTACCTACGGTGTTCCTCCGCCTACTCTCCACCATCGTGAATTAGATCCACGGCTGTATCCCAACTCTCCCTCTCACCATCTTCCCTGGTTTACTGGCGCTCTTATCGGCTCCGTAGATAAGGAACTTCCTACTCCCATTGATTGTCAACCTTCCGCTCCACTTCATGATTCACCCCCCTCTCCCCATTTAGATGGCATTCTGAAGCCTTATAGCGGGACGTCGGATACCTCATACCCGTGTCTGTGGACAAAGGGCGGCGTTATTTGTAACATCTTGGTACAGGCAACCAGATCGTACATGAATCGCCACTTGCACGCACATCATGGATTCGGTGGCTCTGATACTCGTCAAACAAAGTGCTACTGGGCTGGGTGTGGAGCAACGATGCAACAAGGCAGTATTGCAAGGCACATGGTAACCTGTCATTTGCAAGCTAAAGTGACCTGTCCTATGTGCTTCAAGAAGCTGTCTCGTCAGGACGTCATTTCCAAGCACCAACGCATTTGTCCAGCCGCAGGTACTTGGCTTTAAGGGCGCGTGCAGTGATCTCACTATTTTGAATTTCTTGGCGACCTTGCTATTCGTCGATGGCTTCGGTCGGAACTCTTCGGTGACGGATTTTATTCACTTTTCTTTTTGTAATCTTCTAAACATGCCTCTCGTTTAATTACATGTATGGCGCTGCAAGGAAGGCACGCTGTTCTTCCTTTCCCTCTGTACTAATCTGTACGTGGTGTATTCCATTGTAAAGGTCTACAATTATTACGTCGCTGTGGGATGCAATGACTACAGCTGCAGTTTTTCTGAACTCCAAGTTTTCTGATGCCCTGTTAGGTATAGTGCCTTTGCTCGGGTTTGTCACACCGTAACTTGCTCCCGGGCCGGTACCAGAAGCCACCGGCAGTATTGTCTATTGAATGATCGATAAGCAAGTCGCTGCTGCTGTGACACCGCGATGGTGGGAGGACTCGGGGACTCGTCCTTTTTATGACAGGTTGTGCGCTGCCGAAAGAAAAAAAAAGCATTTCAGTCCGAGCACAGGCGAGACGCGTGGTGTGGATATTTCACGCGTCCATGGTGAGGAATTGACTCTATTTCTTACCCTGACTTTGCCGTACCGATTGTCTACAAGCGATGCAGGAAAGCGGTGGCAGTGGCAGTACCGACATACGCTGCATTTCAATCTGCCTTTCAAAACTCTTTGGTCGGATTTTCATTATATCGAGGTAAGTTTCTTTTCGCAGCGCCTCTTTCCTCCCGCGTTGGTCAGTGGGCAGTGATCGATTGACGTTCGTTCGCAGGCTCATTACCACTGGCATCATGTAGTTCAATATACTTCGTCCACCGTTCCTTCCATCGATCTGAGAACGTGTCGTGTGGAGTTTTACAATCCCCGAGTCCACCACTCTAAGCCCCGGCCTAGAAGACTACAGCAGAAACGAGAACGTTGAGCCATCTTAGCATCGGATTACATGTGGGACGCACGTTGCGGTCAAGTCCGACCTGATGACCAGGGGTTATTTCCCTTCAGAAAAGGTAGGTTCCTAGCTTTATGCTTGAACAAGTCTTTTACATTTCAAATTTCGGGCGCGTGCAGCATGGCTGGGAGCAATTTCCCGTTGATGTTGTGTTAAGCAGGTCGGAACGAGACTGGCATCGCTTGGGGCGTTAAGCCACTCCGAGTCCCCGTATCATCCACAGAACCCCACGTTGTCCGCCGCTTGCTTGTGGTAAGCACGTAGGCGCACTCCGACGGTTGAGTATACAATCCGATTCGTCCCTCAGGAATGAAATTTTCTGCAATTCTCGTCCACTGTCGTGTGTTCTTCCACCGAACACGGGGTGGCCTCGATTACCATTGTCTCGGATGTGGTTTCTTGGCGATGCATGCCGTTCCTTGAAATATCGGGCTGCAGCGAATCTCGTATTTTGCTGTATCAACCAGCTTCGGTGTGATCCGTTTCGAAGCGCAGGCAACGTCCACTTCCCGAGCCGTGAACAAATGGCCCGGATGGCCATCACTTTCGGTGGCCCTTTATAAGACCTCCTGTCACTCGCTCTTTCTTACAATCACACAATGTCTCCGTTCATAAACAAGTGAGCTTCATACCTCTCAATCAAGTACTAGCAACTGACGTTGAACTGCTCGCGAAACAGCTGTACTTCTGGGATGCCATTCTGGCGGGTAGCTGACCGAGATCGGTCCAGTCATTACACCTCGACGTTACGACAACAAAACCCACCGTTCGTTGGAAACCGCGAATTGCACTGGACAGTTGAACCCCACCAAGAAATGTATGCATTCCGATATTTCCAACTCGGGGGAAAGGGCTAATTGCGCTAACCCCATCACAGCTCTGCACCCGCTGGTTGTGCGTCCAACGCGAGTTCGTGGTCGGACAACGCTTTTCTTGACCCTTCCTTCTCCATGTACGATGGGGGTGCGTGGTTAGGTGATCAGAGTTTTGAGGGGGTTCGCCATGGATTATTGTTCGCTGCACCGAATGGCAATGGCAATGAATCTGGGATGGCCCTTGTGGGAATGGAGGCAGCGGCTCCCGTATTGCAGCATGCCTCTCCGGTAGTGCAGAGAGCACTACCCGACTTCCAATTTCGCGCGCCACCTTTTCTGGATCGGACACAATTTCTAGGCCCCTGGCCCGCGTCCTCCTGGGATTGTCCTGTGGATACCGCTTCGCACCACAGCGAACATGTTGGCTCCACCGGCTCTCTTGGAATGGGACCCGAATTTTTTCCACAGGCCCCCCCTTCTGTGATCACTGGTCACACAGAGTGCGGGCGTATGCCAACCGGCCGCCTCCCCTCGACCATCACGCTGAACTCTGTGCAACGTTCGGCGCATAGCGATCCTGTACCGATCGCCTGTACGTTCTTCATTACCATCGCTGTCTCTCAGAATAGCAACTCACACATTACGTAGCCTCCGCGCCTCGACCATGCGGCAAACGGTGGGATCTCTCATTGAACGCGACCACGTTCCACTGTCTGTGGACAAGCGGTGAGACGCGGTGCACGGCGCTAATCATGGGTGATAGAAGGAGCCTCACGAGTCACCTCCGAAACGAGCACGACTTTACGTGCGACGGCCAGACGATCGCGTGTGCGTGGGGCGAATGCACGTTGTCCATGCAGCGCAGGAACATTCCGCGCCATATCGTCACATGTCATTTTGAGATCAAGGTCAAGTGCTCGCAGTGCGGCTTGGCTCTCAGCCGAGCGGACGCGAACAAAAAACACAGACTGACGTGTATGGGCGTCAGAACACCAGCGGCGGTAGAGCCGGCCGAGGAAGACGATGGTCAGCTGGGATTTTAGCGGCGTTGGTGCGCTCGGTATCGCGTTTGCGATTTCACCGATTTTCTTTTGGTTGTTGTGAGAGGGTAGTTGATGCGGCCTCTTTTTCGTTTATCGGATTGAAATCCTTGTCACCTCGGACGGGTGGACTGTCTTTTTTTTTTCCGGGTGAACACGCCCCCGTACTGGGACTGTATTTATCCTGGAGCAATTACATCACTGTGCTTATCGATAGCGACTAACTTTTACGTCTCAAAGTCCGCTCAGTCTCCCGACCCTGCTTCTGGTACGGAATTGTGGATACAGCACGCTCTGATAAGGAAAGCGGGGCCAAAGAAAGAGGTCGTACGTTCTTATCCCCTTGAGCTGATGGTCTAATATTTTAGCCGCAGAAAAAGCTTACGCTCGTCCGAAGCAACCTGCCAATGTTTGATTTGGCGTTACAAAAGCTTGTGCCAATCACAGATTCAGACTGCAAAGAGATACGTTCTAAAACTGTGATGTTTGTGATTTGGATAGCGAGTTACATGGTGCCAATACACGATAGCGCAAAACACGTGCGGCGCGCCAGCCAAGAAACAAGAGAGAAAGAGAGAATACATAGTAACGGATCGTCATACAACAACCACGCACAAGCGATACACTGTGAAAAACACGAAAGCAAAAAATAAATTACAAACGGGGGATGTTGAACGCAAACGCGCAATAAAAAAAGGAGGAAAAGGGAAAAAAAAAAAAGTCCTACTTGCCCTGGAAACTCTGCATGATCGTCCGTAATCCAAAGCGAAGGCTCGGAGGTGGGGACCTAGATGCGCGGACCTTTATGGGGGATGGCTGCCAGTTGTCAAGGGTGGAGAACCCCATTCTGGTGAGTTTCTGGAAGCTGCGCGAAGGGTCTCGCTCGCGGCCGCGCCGCGCCGATGTCGAATCATAACTCGGGGCCGTGGATACACGGGACAAGGGAATCCCAGCGTGAGGACTAGATGCATCCACATCAGACGTGCCTGGATGTGGGGACGGCTGGATCGATTCTGCGGTAGTGCTGCACCCGAAGCCGGGTGAATCATCGTATGAGGCTATTCGTAAGTGGTCAGTTGTCGTTTCGCCCGAGGAAGCTGAGCACCAGGTTTAGTTGTGATGGTGACGCAAGTCATCGAACTTACCGTTATGGTTAGAGTGTGGCGTTGGATAGATATGGGTGGGTTTGGTTGCGGACAAGAGAGACACACCGTTGGCGTGCCCAACGTCCGCTTGTTGGTCAGAAGTCTGCGCAGCAGCCTTCTCCTTTAGCCGCCTCTCGATGGCCAGAGACTCTCCATAGGCAGCAAGCTTTGCGCTAAGAGAAGTTCTTCCCGTCTCTGAGTCTCTCTTTACGTGGTGATCCAGATATTGCTCCATATTTAGAATGGACTGTTGTGTGCGCTGAACGAGTTCCTCCGCTTGCGCGTGGGAAGAGATGGCCGAGACGTCAATGTCAAACGGGAAGTGCAGCTTGCGAGAACGATTATGTATCTCGCGTGCTTCTTCGGCATCGGCCTCATACTCGCCGACAGCAGGCCGAATGCGAGGGCTTCCAGGGAGATGCGGCGTGCTTGGGGTGGCGATGCTCCATGCAGCATCACTCGAGCTCGACTGAGGATATGTGGAGTCGGTAGCAGTGGTGCCGGTGCTGCTAACAGAGTCACCGCGTAGCCTACTCTCGGCCAGGGCATCTTCGGTAGGTGGGGGAACATTGATGCTGAAAGGGAGTGGGGAGTCGGCCGACGAATGGTCTTGGATGGGACGCAACTCGGGGTTGCTCAACGGCATGCCATACTCTTCTTCTGGGTCGTCGTCATGGTCGGGCACGATGTTGACCAAGACTGGCGGGATGACATTTGGGGCGACGGGGGACTCCTCGATGGTGTCCGGTATCCTGTCGTACTCGTCTTCATGATGGCCAGCCGAAGCAACGAGGGAACGCATCCTGATTTCCGATTGCGAGCGTGATGCTGGACTTGTAGCGCGACCTGGGTAAGGGGAGGATTCTGAAGCGGATCTCTCGAAGCGGATATTGCGAGGGAGGGATCCGGGTTGCGAGACTGATCCGTGACCGGATTGTGAGCGATTGTGCATGCGTATGATACCGTATTTGATTGGAGTACCAAGAGAATCGTCCTCGGGAGCAGCGGTGGTGTGATTGCGTGAGCGTTCGGCGGACAGAGCGGTGTGAAGGTCTGCAGGATGAAGGGGATATGCACGGACGTTGGTCAAGGAAGTGCTCGCTTCAAGTCTGTGGCGATTATATTGGAAATTGGAGGTGTCACGGGGAGAGGAAGATAGGGGTGTTGGGTTGTTGCGGGGGGAGACGGGAGGGGTGGAGGAAGGAATGGGAAGGGAACGAAAGGGAGGGGATGAGGGGGCAGGAGACTCTGAAAGTGAAGCGACGCTGGAGCTGGAGCCGTCGACGTTTGATCTCTTGAAGAGACTGAGGAGGGAGAGCTTGGAGTGGAGTTTACGAGAGTCTGCGCCGGTACCGGCTGATCTGGGCCGTGCGGAGCGGGTGGTGAAGGTGGGTTTGATGGATGAGTCATCGAGAGCTTGTGGGAGGGAAGGGCGGCGCGCGAATAGAAGCGGGTCGGCGTTGGCGGTGGCGCTGTCAGCCAAGTGAGAAAGCTGAGGAGGTGCGTCGTCGTCGGGACGTTTTGGTTCTGGGTCGGAGGAACCGCCCAGAGTGTAATCGACGGAGCGTTTGAAGTGTAGGCGTTTTCGGAGGGTCGTCTCGAGGTGTTCTACACAGGGAGCGGGGCGCTGGTGGGAGAGGGATGTGGCGGGTGTGGTGGCCTGTGCAAGGAGGTCCGCACACTCGATCCAGCCGTTTTGGCGAGCGATGAGCTCTGGGGTGATGGCGTGTTTGTCTGCACGATCCGGGATTGCGCCGCGGGCGAGGAGAGTGCGGACGACGGCGAGATGGCCATTGGCGGCAGCAAAGTGGAGGGGTGTTGAGCCTGATGTGCCTACGATGGGACCTGCGGCATCACGGGTGCGATCAGAGTAGCGAAGGGGGAGTCTGAGGAGGGGAATGAGGAGGGGAAGAGGGAGGAATGAGCGGACTGGCCTTGGCGCGTTGACGTCGGCGCCCTTGTCGATGAGCAAGTTGACGACGAGGACGTTCCCGCCGGCCGATGCGGCGTGGAGGGGGAGTACGCCGTCGAGGACGGAGTTGACGGGCTGTCCATGGGAGAGGGCGTACTGAACGAGGCCGATATCGCCCGAGGCAGAGGCCGAGTGGAGGCCGAGACGGGGAACTAGACCGGGGAAAATTCAGCGTCGGAGGGGATAATAAAAATATAAAATAAAAGAGGCTTGCAGTCGGTGGTGACGTTGTATTTCACTTGCAGTCGCTGGTTGCGCGACGGCGGTGGCATGCCTCACCGACGCTGGGTGAACAAGGAAAAAACACACGTCGCATTAGTCATCGTCCTATTCAAGTTCACCCCCTGTACGGCGTGCTACTCCCAACAGAACTCGCTGGCAACGCGATCCCCGCCGCAGACACGCTCGACGGCACTCGGTATCGCCGTGGCGGCGTAGTCAGCGTGTCTGCATCACTCGACGACTCGTCCGACTCCTCTCGCCCCAACGGCGGCGGTATCACAATCTCCTCTCCAAACGACGGCAGCCGACTGTGGTACGACCCCATCGTCGACGGCGGAAGCGGAACCCCAGCACCCGTGTAGCTCGTCTCCATCGGCGTCGCCGGAACGAACCCAGGCGGCAGTGTCCCACCAGGCAAATCCATCACAATCGTCCCATCCGTCCGAGTCTCCCCAGGAAGCGGCACCGGTCGGTCCGCGTCTGCTGGACTCAACAAATGTCCTGTCATCGTAGTCCCAGGCGTGTTGGACGCGGGTCGCGACTGTGTTCACTTGAGCACTACCACCGACTCCCTGCCAAAATCACTCACCGGCGGTTGAACAGTAATGTTCACAGTCCCAAACGACGACGTGCTTCCCGGTCGCGAATATCTCTTCTGGTCGACAGAAAGCGTCTGCGAAGACGACCTAGCCTTCAATCTCGCCATCTCCGCAGCCGTCAACGGCGCAGGCATCGACACGTGAACGAAGCCAGCCTACACTTCCTTTAGCATCTTTGCGCATTAAATCGTTCCACATACCTCGTCCACCACCTCCTCTCGACTTTCGCTCCCTTCTCGTAAACTGGCAACCTCGGGAATAACACCGAGCACACTCCCACCATGGCCACGCTGCTCCGGCACATTCAGCAGGTCAAGCTCCGACGTCCGTGTAGAAGACCCCACGCTCTCCCTCGATGTCCGTCGTCGCACCCTGCGCTGTGGTCGCTCACCCGAAAGATCATGCACCGCATTCCCAGGCGAACGTGGCTCTGGGATCATCAACATGGGGACATCCCCAGGCACAGGTACAGGAAGATTCTCGGGTGAAGGCCCCAACGACGGTGTGCGGCTAGCCGGCGTTGGTGGCGGTCGTACCAGTTCATGCGGTGGTGGGAGTCGAATCGTCATCGAGGCATCCGCCTCGGGAATGAACCCATCAGGTGGGATTTCTCTATGCGCCTGTGCTGGCGAATACATCGTCGTTCGTGCAGACCCTGTCCGCGTTCCACCAGCTCGAGAGTACCGCGGCACTTCTCCCTCGCTCGAGCTCGAGGAGGAAGAAAGTGTAGAGTCACCACCAGACGGAGGAAACTGAGTGATGGTGGCAGTGTATGGAACCTCGCCCTCCGGTGGGAGGTCCGCTTCCCCTCGCGACCTCCGTGCCTCGGACTCGGAGGGAGGCGAAAAGTACCTCTCCATCATCTCGGAGGCTGTCGAACGTCCGCCGGCATACCCTTGGTCGCGACCTTGCATATATCCAATGTCTTTCCCCATTTCGAGACCCTCCTGAAGGCCTTGCTTCCTCCCTTCCTCCCTGGCCGTGTCAATCATCTTTTCCTGGTTCAGCTTTCTGAGCTTCCTTCGTAGTTGCGTGACCTCTTCCTCGGCTTCCTTCCTGCGCCCCTCGACATCCCTGAGAATGTTCTGTGCCTTGAATATCTCTTTCTGCGCCTCCTCCAAGGCACACTTGTACAGCTTCAACTCCTCCCTCATCCTGGCAGCGTCCGCCTGAGTAGCAATTCGCCCGTCGTTGGCGTCCTTGAACCGTATCACAGCGTCCTTGAGTCTGCGCTCTGCCACGTCGGCACGGTCCTGCTCAAAGGCAAGCTGAGAGGTAGTGAAGGTGAGCTGTTGCTGAAGGTCGCGCGTAGTCTCCTGTTCCTCTACGAGCATTCGCATGAGCTCTTTCGCAGTTGGGACCGTGTTCCGAGCCCGCTCCCGAGACGATCGAGTCGAGGAAGTCCTGGATGAATGCTTGCTGGAAGGCGGAGGAGAAGGCGGTAGAGTCTTTTCATGGCTACCGTAGCCATAGTCAGACGGGACTTTATGAAGCGAAGAGCTCGACGTCGTTGAATCGCTCATGTTGGAGTGGAACGATGAGTGGGTGTGATGGCGAATCCGGTTCGCAACGGCAACAGAAAGCGGAACCTAGTAAGTCTGCTCAAGGCCTCAAGGCGAGTGGTAGTCCAAGACCTGAGCCTTGCTTGTTGGCGAGACGGCGTCAAAAAATCTATTCATCCAAGTGTCAGTATGTTTGTCTTACTGGCATGTGCAAATATTTGACTCCCAAATTATGCGGTCAACAAAGAAGACCCGTGTGAGTTGCCTGATTTGGACCCATTGAACAGAGTTTACGGGGTCTTGTCCTAACACCAACCAGCGCGGCGGGCTCGAAATCGGTACGGAGTCGACAGCAATTTCTGTCAAACCTCGACTTACAACATGGTCTCTTTGCTGGCCTTCAAACTATTTTTCGTTTGCATTTCCACCTTGGTCCTCTCGCGTCTAGCAGCCGAGACTCCCTGACAAAGTAGCGACGAGATGGGCTCTGCCTTCTGCAGAGCAACAATATTATCTCATTCACGTTCTTGGCACTCCGCTCGGTAACAGTGGTACGCTTTGACCCACGGGGCGTGTCCGAATCGTGAAATACACACCGCAGGCTTTGTCTAAAGAGACGGGAAACGTACACATCGTACTGCTTCCGGGAAGGCAATGGGAGGTTTCCTGCCAAACTTTCTCGAAAAAGGTGCGCTCTAGATTGTGCACGAAAAGTGGGTAGTCATATGCTCACAGGATGTCACGCATGATTTCTGGACCACACCAAAGGTGTTGAGGGGTATAATCAAGTCCTCTATTAACCGTGCGCCTCGGGAACAGCTGTCTGGTTTCTGATGACGAATTCATTTTTTAAGCTCCTTGATTGGCTGAGACCTTACGCCCATTTCCCGGACCATATGGGCATCAAGCTTCATCACGAAGACCATGTGGGACAAGGCATCGAAATCTTCTATCAAAGTTGACAAAGGAACCCTCTTCCGAGAATCGCGTGCTGACGGCACGACATTTGATGTTCTTTATGGCGAGACGTGTGGGTCGCCTGTGCTATTCCTAGTAAGGTGTACCACTCGTCCTTGATGTGACCTTTTTTTTCTTTGTTCTCCCTGTGAAAAGAAAATATTCAAGGGCGCGGTTGTTCACTCGGCGATCTTTCGCGAGCGCGATAGTCGCGATTGAGGCCGCCTGTTACTCAGGACTGTCGTCTCTCAAATATCTTTAATGGAGCTTCCTGCGCCCATCAGCAGGCCATGACCCATCCCGGACTCATTATCACGTACGTGATCTGGCGCTATTGTTTATTACATCTGGAGAGATCCGGCGACAGTATCAGCGGTCTTCTGAATCCAACCATGCCGTTCGTCGATTCTGGTGAGCATATTTCTTGGCGGCAGGTTATCCATGTTTTACATATATGTGAATATCATTCTCACAGAGGACTCGTAATCGAACTCGTAAAATTGAGCGATGCATCATGGCTGGGTCTGGCCGTAGGTCTATTTCAAAATCGCGAAGTCGGGTGAATAATCTACCCCGTGCTTTCTAACGTATCTACAGTATCAAAGGATCTTCCGAGCGTCCGGCAAGGCGGAATTCAAAATAAAGATTAGGGTGTACAACTTTGCGGGGATCGTCGCGCTCGCATTCCGACAGGTCTGGGCGTTGCTACTTAGTAAGGGCCCTAGCACACGAGTTCGGCCAGATCAGCACTTGATGATGGTTGCTTTTCCCCCTTGGATACGCAAATACGAGGCATCGCACTCGAGCAGAATACAGGTTACTTTCATTGAACGTTTCACGAGAACGATTTGAAGTCGGCACGAAGCTAAAGCCGGTATCGATCATTGCGATGTCATGCCAAGGCATCTATGCGGCCCAGAGGTGGCTCCGAAAGTGCTAGATGATATGACGGCTAACTGATTGGCGAGTAACGGGACTCTGCGCGACGGAATCTGGTTTGGAGTAGAATGAGTACACCCAAGAATAGGGACATGCTAATCGATGGCGAGGGTAACCATTCATCCCAAAATTTTGCACAGCGCACACATTGCAATGCATGACTCTCGCTTCGTGATGCCCATGCACGGTTCAAGGGTTTTGAGAGTACATATTACTGTACAATGATCAGAATGGTATTCAGACATTCCGTTGGACCACACAGGCGGTGATAACGATCCAGTGGCATAATTGTCGACGTTCGGGCTCAGTCAAAATACCCCCAATAATCCATGTGCATCAATTGATCCACAACGGATATGCGGCAACATTGAGAATGCATGTCGTCAATCCTCTGGAGTGGGCTGTGTGATTCCCGCCTTGTCTTGGAGTGTTGTGGCCATCAGCATTGGGAGAATTATCAATTTCTTCTTGTCCCACTAAAGGACAATACCACAGCGCTCAGAGTAGAGTTGAACCAAAATCTATGGTGGCTTACGACATTTTCCGTCCAGTATATGTCTTGTTCGACCAATTTTCTGACGTCCTCGAGAGAGTCGGCTTCGTACAGTAGAACCGATCCAACAAATTTCTTATCCGCGGGTGCAGCGCCTTGGCTCTCCGGGGTGATCAGCCCGCCGGCCACTTCTATGAAGTGCAAACAATCAGGTGAAGCAGCGCCACATCCCACGCCCAGGATCACCCGCACTCACTCAATATCCCTTGTTTGATCTGCTTGTTCGCCGTGATGAAGTGCTTCGGCCGAACAGCCATTCTCCGCGCGAGCGCACCGTCATCCGTGTGGTCTGGAGCCCAAACCAAGTAGGTGTGTAATCTCTGAACGCTCGAAGAGAAACGCCGTAGTTGTTGCGTAGTGCGCGTACCGCCAAATTGGTGAAGGATGGATCTTGACGCCCCGATAACAGCCATGGTCGTGGTTCGGTTGTAAACACCCGCCCGCCAAATTCCCCGCTCTCCCACATGCCAAGACTGTGGGAATGAACGAGGCCGGCAGCCTGTCAGATGGCAGCTCGGGACGACACAACTTTGCTTCAAGTTTGGACTAGCACAGGAACGTCCAAAACTCCCGTTTCCATCGGCCGTCCTAAAAAAAAAGTTCTATGGGCCAAGTAGAAAGCCACAGGATGGTTTTGACTGAAGATGTCAGCCAACGAACGCCCAACTTACTCACCTACCAATTTGGGGCCCTTTGCTTGTCGCCACGGCGATCCCGGGCCGGCTATTCCGGCTACCCGCAGTCAGAGTTTATGCCCCAGATTTCCCACTGACACAATCTTGATTAGGTCGCACCTTGCGCCTACTTGATAATCGACCATTCACTAAGATCCATGGCGACGAACACAAACTTGGCCAAGTTTATCGTTTGGGCTCCTGACTCCCTGGACACGGGCGCACAGGAGAGACGACTCGCCGTGCGATCGCAGCACCTCGAGAATGTACACCGATTAGCCAAGGATGGGACCGTTCGTAAGCATCCGCCATGATTTTCCAAAGAATTTTTTTCTCATGCGGTGTCGCACAGGTGTCGGAGGAGCGGTTCTGACCCCAGAGTCCGCCGGCGCAGCCCCCGCTGATCGAAAGTTCTTTGGTTCCTGCATCATCATTGAGGCGGAAAGTTTGGACGACGTTCGTAAGCTCATCGAGAGCGATATCTATTACACGACCAATGTGGTGAGTGTTCCCTCCGCCGGACGCGTTGCTTGAACTTTGTTTTGACTCATGGCATGACAAGTGGGACAAGGGAAAGTTACAGATCCTTCCGATCATGCTGGCAACCCCTTTGCCGCCAGTTCTTTCTCAGTAGATAACCCTCTTTGTGCAACCGGGAAATATACGCCTATCCTATCCATCCGGTAGCGATATTTTGGTCGTTAATCGGGGGTGGATAACGCAATCCCCATTTGGAGTGCTACTTCAGGCCCAGGCCCGAAGCCTTGCACTGTGGATCACAAACATCCATCGAAAGCACAGTATGCACTTTTTTGTCTCCGCGGTTCGGCATAGTCTTGGTTCCATCAACACGTTTTGGTCGTCATGGAATCGCCCACAATCAGAAACATTTGACGGACGCGCAGCAACAGTCCGCCTTTTCCCTCTTTCCAGAACTCAGGTTGGATTATGAATCTATCGGCGCGGAGCGCAACCAGGGTCAGGACTGGTATTGAAGTGTCTCTAATGTGGAGCATATCCACATGTAAATCTAGTTCTGGTCTTGACGGCCAATAGTGATGAATCCGCCTAGATCGCGACGTGCACCACCTCCACATGGAGCAACCCCATTAATTCGCATTACTATGCTTCTTGGCGTGGATCATGAAAGATTTATTCCGGGGAAGTAAGCAGTGGCGAAAGCGACAGGTTGAAATGTGACGCTGGCTAAGTGCACGCACATGCACGGGCGACTCCAAGCCAATACTTCAAGCAATGGCGATATCATAGCAGGTATTGAAATACAATAAGTAGAACGGCTCCAGCCGCTATGTGTACGACGATGATAACATACTAAATGAAATGCTTGACTCCGTCAATAATATCTTACAACCCCAAATCGAAGCGAACAAGGGATTAGCATGCCGGTCAGGTAATAGTTTACCCGTCTATTAGACCCCGACAATAGAACCGCTTGAGACCGGGGAATTCCCACTGCACGTCCTTTCGTGGCGGGTAACTACATCAGGCCGACAAAACCGCTTGCCGCAGAGGCGGCAAGTAGCTGCGGCCAAGAGATGCCTCGACACAATATGACGTGGGACGTTCATGCGCTGCATGACTTGCCCGCAGTTCTCCCACTCGCATTGGACGGTGTCCCGTTCGTGACCGATAAAGTTATGCAACCTTCTTAAATGTTCCCCCATCTCGCGGTTTCTGCCCGGGGCGAGGCCGTCGCACTGCGGGCCGCTCAGCCACCGACAAGAGTGGTAGTGGAAAGCTGGCGGAATGACGAGTTCTAGCGGGGGAGGTGGGGTAGGTGGCTGGTGTGCAGCAAAGGGTTCAGAGTACATTTCCTGTATGTCCGTAGGATCGTCAAGGGGATATGGAGATTGGAATTGGTCGTATGCGTCAGCAACGAATCTAGTGCCGACTACAGGACTTGGTAATTGGGCGTGGGGGATGTACATGAGCGGAGTAGGATAGATTTCCTGTGTCGACAATGAGCGCCATACATATCGATGGTAAGAAAACATACAGATGCTATCGGGCCCATAGGGTAGTATTGGAAATTTCTATCAGGAGCCACCATTGGGGCCGCGACGGTCCTGAAACAAGACGCATTAGCAGAGGAAATAAATCCGTTTAAAGAGGACGAACGGAAGACCACGTTCGTCGACACTGCCGGGCTCAACAAGCTGAGAGCAAGGGGGATAACCCAACGGACTTCCGTGTGATCGAGTCAGAGAGAAGCGGCTTTTATAGGTGTTCGAGCGCACCGATTGACACTTTGGGACCTCCTGCTTAACTCATTACACAGCAAGTTCCCACTCCTGTATATGGGGCTGTTCGTTAAGCGCAGCATATTGACTCGTAGGGTAATTCTGGCTGAACAATAGTCAGAGCCAGAGGCAACTGTTTCGTCACAGGAGAGATGATATGGAGTAGGCTAATAAGAGATCCTGCCCGGCGACAGGAGGGAAAGAAGCTTGGGCTGTATGTGGGTTTGCGGGAGAGGACGAAGTGGGGGATGGGATGAAGAGGGTGGGGACCGCGACTTCCAGGGGACCTTTTAAAGCATTGGGGTAGGGGACTGAGTTAAGTTGTGTTGGCGCCGCAAATATTGCCATGATCCCCACATTCCATTTTTTGAAGGCACCCGCCATCCATCAGAAACTGCACGAGGCGCTGACTGTACAGACCCGCATCACCCGTCAGGAACGGCGGCATAAGAGCGACAGCAGATCGTCATTCCGATGAGTGGAGACTCGTGAACAGAAATTTGAAGTAAGCGAGCACGCGCTCCAAGTGAGAGCAATCTGAACTGAAAAAACGAACTGGGGCGGGGTCGTGAGTTGTAGAATATTCGGACGGAATCGTATGTGGCGAACGAAAAGAATGTTCGCCCAGAACTTTACGGTGGCGAGCGGGCCGATTGCTTTGATTCTCCCAGAAATGAATGACGAGGGATACCACGAATAGATCTCTAAGGTAGTTCACACCCAGGCAACACTGACCCAGAGCAGAATAGATGAGGGGAAAGATACGAGGCCAGAACAGAAACTGTACCATTGAAGATATCGACTGCCAACCCAATCCGTTCGTGGTATTTCTATCAGGGACTCTAGTAGCCTCGTCATTGTTGCGCTTTCAATATTCAATGGTGATAAAATGAGGGGAAACGTGCGAAGACCCACAGGTTCTGACTACAACGTTTATATCCCCACCATCGTGATGGACAGCGATCACTCTTGACCGTAAAAGGGACACGTGATCAACCCATAAAAGGATCCCTCTCACGAAGAGCTGCCGATAGTGGCGACGGCGTGCCAGTTACCGCTAGTAAGCTGTTGCGTTGTTGGGGCTGGCAGAGCGCAAGGTTGCCTGAATCTTTCAGGGAAACTCATCACACGTACTCAGTAACCAAGTCTTGACTCGGTGCCCACAAGGACGGCATTTCTCACAAGAAATGCATTTGATTGGCTTCGCTTTATTGGTGGCCGTACATGATGGGCCTGCTGCAACAGGTTATATTCTTGTGGGAATACCGCGAACCCCAGTAGGAAGGCTATGGGCCACAGCATGGCGTTGTTACCCGCAACTGGTTCTTCAGGCACCGCCCATGTCAACACCTGCCAACATGGTGGGCCATATGGACATTATCGCAGCTCAATGGTAGTAAAATGAGACTCCGAAGATAAAATCAGATGATATGATGTCCATGCATTGACGGAGACAGTTCGAGGAGATTTGTAGAAGCAAAATAGCAATATATCCCCATTCACCTGACGAAGAAGAGCGATCCGTAATTCATCAGGATCTGCGAACCCACTTCCATGTCTCGAACTGCGGAACGGGTCTAAAATTGATCTTCTCAGGTATTGTGAAAGACTCACTAGCGAATATCCCTATCCGGTGATCCCCATTGACAAGCCGAACTGAGGCGTCAAATTAGTTTGTATGCAAACGATTAAGCGGTGATAGCGTACCTCGGGCCTGACTATTGACCCGTCTACTTCGTCCTGCGTCAGAGTGGTCAATAAATCTGGAGATATTGCCTGCGTATGTTGCATCCAATGAAAATGTATTGTTCAAGCCAAATACATAACATCGGTTGCGATGTGTGGCAAGGTCTCTGCGGTTCGGAGAAACATTGGATCAGAACTATCACGATAAATAAGACTTACCCTCGACTCTCTACTGTTGGCTCGTAGATTACTTCCCCAATATACTCTATCAAAAAAAAATGCAACTCAGACAGCTACATGATATGCCGGGAACACGCACCTGTTATCAAATCTTCTGCTTTTGCCGCCTCGGCCAAGAAGGCTCCTAGCCCCCAATCACTCCTTTTGACTTCCGATTTCTACTGTACCTGAGCAAGTCTTGTATCTATTTTTCGAAGAACCACAAACCTTGCTAGCGCCACGTAGGATTTGAGAATTGCGACACGGTGTGTCATCGGCTAGAATCAAAGATAAGCATGGAGATAACCAGAACGCGCAAGCTTACCCCTGGATCATTAATAATTCATCAGTGTAAGACCCGAGTTGCATGGCTAGCCACACTTACATGCATCCGCAGTCCGTGCATAGTTCCGGATCGCATTCCCGAAGTGACTCGACACAAGGGCACCTCTCCGTTGCACAGGACCATCCCGACCTGGCTCTTGAGCAACGACAGCCTTGCCATCTGCGATTGCCTGTGTAACGTGGGTTTCTACGAAAGGCTACGAAGACACGCGGCTCACATTCTGGTAAGCAACGACAGTTGCGTTGACAATGTGATCGATTTTTGAAACATGGGCAGCCAGAAGAACTGCTGCAAGGGCCAGTATGGTGGCAAGGGTCGTTGCTAACAGCTTCTAAGTAGGGGAAATGGAGTAGTGACCAGGACATACGGTGTAAACTGCGCCGGATCCTTGTCTACAACGAGAGGTGAGATCAACCAGGACCAAGACCAAACATTGTGCACCATTGAATTTGGGTACGCGGCGGTGATTTCTGATGCCGCGTTGAACCTCCTCGGAGCTAAATGAGTGCAGCGACTTTCTGTAGTAAGACACCTAAATTCGCTTTTAAGACCTTTTCTACAATCCTCGAATGACGAACTTACTTCATAACAAGGTTTAAAACATAGCTCTGCAAGATCGCAGGATGTGGCATCAGGTGATATTTCACTAATGACGCTGAACACCTCAAAGTCGGCTCTATCCCAAGGACTAACCTAGCGCGATACAGGCAGGGTATGAGCACACTGTAGGCAACAGGGCAACGGACGAACCTCCTTCGTCTCGTTGTTGATAAGACACTGATTTCTACAAGGGCTCGTTGCCGCACCAAACACGTGAGGGGAAAGAGGCTGCGACCTCGGAACAATCGGATTAGGCTCGACTGTGCGCGACCTCGATGGGTGAAATGCGTGCATGTACCGCTAACTGATATTGCACACCGTGAACACTGCAAAGCGGCTCTACACAGCTTAGATTCGGACAAAAGAGTGAATTCAAAGACTGGAGGCGGTCGCGGAAGTCGGATCCTTCTGGTCGCGTTGGTGATGGAAAAGTGTAAGATGTTGGGATCGTGTTTCCAGGCCAGTGCAAGCGGTCACTTCACACGCGTCAAGGCCGAAGTCGAAAGAGGTCGGAATTGCTTACCGTCTTCGAGATGTGGAAAATAGACCAGGCACACCAGGTCGTGAGCGCAATCTAAACGGCAAGACGTTGCAGTCCTCGATTTCATCGCATGCAAGGGCATATTGAGTCTGCAGCCTATATGCGGCCTCGAACACGATCACTTCCACTGCACGACTGGTATATGTTATCGTGTCGGACAGTCATCGAACACGCAAGACGCTCACAGTCGGGGTCAAAGGTATCCTGCCACGAAAACGACCCGTAGTGATGCGTGTGGCTGGTTTGATCGAACGAATGGTCATCTGCATATGGGATGAAATTCATGTTGTCGCTGTCGTCACCCCTGAATACACTGCGAGATAAGGGGGAGCACGATTCGTATGGCGGATGGGGTTCCACGGACGAAGACACCTGAATGGTCTCTAATTTCACAGACGAAACTTGGATGACTGCACCGTCGGGAGAATACACATGTTGAGAGACCAGTAGCAACGAAGAATCAACCGGAGGGACAGCAGATAGTGATGTAATTGGTGCAGAGATTAGAGCGGGCGAACGAAGGTCGGGGTGCGGGCATGACGGCCAAGTGGACGAAGGGGTAAACGTGGACAAAATCTGGTGACAGTAGGGAATGTTCCACGCGGTAAATTCTGCTTGAACTTGGGATAAGACGCGTCGAACGAGGGTAGACGTGGACATTTCTTGTTCGCACAACGTTTTCAAGACTTGGCTTTGCTCCAAGTCGCTGTCGCTGTCAGTCATGATGAAAGAACAAACCAGAAATGGTCACGTGCTTCCTAACTGGTAATTCTCGTCAATCCCTCACCTTCCAAATAACATGGCTTCGTCTGGTACGTCCAACTCTTCGAAAGTTATGTCTCTGTGTACTCATAATTCACCATTTCAGCTGTCGGAAAGCTTTCGCGCGAAGAATTTCGTCGCCAGAAAGATCTCGATGCTGCTCGAAAGGCTGGTACCGCACCCGCCGCACTTGACGAGGAAGGGAAGCCCATCAACCCACACATCCCTCGTACGTCTTCTATTCATATCCCATTCCTCGCCGGCTGTGCTCACATTATCCTAGAATATATCTCTCAAGCCCCATGGTATCTTGACACCGGTGCACCTTCACTAAGTCATCAACGTCGACCTGCAGATGATCGCACCTCTGACAAACTCGACAACTGGTATGACCGCGGCGCACGCGCAGGCCCTGCAGCCAAAAAGTACCGCAAAGGCGCGTGCGAGAATTGCGGCGCCATGACGCACAAGAAGCAGGACTGTCTGGAGCGTCCTCGGAAAAAAGGCGCAAAGTTCACCAACAAGGACATCCAACCAGACGAAATAATACAAGATGTCTCAACTGGCTATGACGCAAAGCGGGACCGGTGGAATGGTTATGATCCCTCAGAGCATAAGAAGATCTACGAAGAGTATGAAGCAGTCGAGGCTGCCCGAAAGAAGCTGCGTGAAGAGGAGATCGACAATCAGACCACTACCGACCTGGCTGCCGTTCGAAAGGTGGCAAAAGCCGGAAAGGAGAAAAAGGCCGTCGACCCCGACTTCGGCTCTAGCGACGAGGAAGATGCAGACGACGACAAATACGCAGATGCAGCTGACGCAGTGGGCCAGAAACTCGATACAAAGACTCGCATCACCGTTCGAAATTTGCGCATACGAGAGGACACTGCCAAATATCTCATCAACCTGGATCCCGACAGCGCCTACTACGACCCTAAGACCCGTTCTATGCGTGATGCTCCAATAAAGAATGTTGCTCCAGAAGATGTATGTCACTTCTTCTCTCTTCACGGTTGTTTGTGACTCGCCGACCTAGGCCAAATTCGCTGGAGAGAACTTCTTTCGGTACAGTGGAGAAGCACCGGAAGTTCAGGATCTTCAGCTTTTTGCGTGGCAAGCTGCACAACGTGGCAATGATGTTCACCTGAACGCGGGTCCGACTCAAGGCCAATTCCTGCACGAAGATTACAAAGCCAAGAAGGAGAGTCTTAAAGAGGTGACCAAGGAATCCATCCTTGTAAAGTACGGAGGAGAGCAATACCTTGAAAGGGCACCTAAGGAGATCGTGGATGGTCAAACAGAAAATTACGTCGAGTACTCCCGAACGGGACAGATCATCAAGGGCAAGGAACGCGCAAAGGCGCGATCGAAATACCCCGAAGACGGTGAGTCACACTGTCTCGGCTGGAGACGTCTATACCGACTTCGTCCCTAGTCTACATCAACAATCATACTTCGGTATGGGGCTCCTGGTACGATGTATCAAGTGGCGTTTGGGGTTATGCATGTTGTCACTCGAGCATACACATCTCATACTGTGCTGGCGAGGCTGGCAAAGCAGCTTCGTACGCATCAACTGCCCGAGCCCTTCTCACTTCATCCTCCAATTCCACGTCCGATCCCCCAAGGGAAGCAACTTCGGAGTCTAAGGGCCGTATGGAGCAGAACTATTCGAAAAAGCGTATCGGAGAGGGTGATATCTCCCTCGATAAAAGCCGTTTAGCCGATGCCTTGATTGAGGAGAAGAAGCGGAAAATGCGAGGAGGTGACGACGAAGATCGTTTCAGCAAGAAGAAGAAGGGATTAGAAGTGGGTAGCCACGATGTCACGGAAGAGGAGCTCGGTAAGTCATTTAAGCATTTCTCGGGTCCGATCTAACCACCTGTTTATGTGCAGAGGCCTACCGGATGAATCGTCGAAATGCGGCAGATCCAATGGCCAATTATGTGGACCAAGAGGATCCATATTGACCCTCGAGCTGTATCTTACTTTTTGTTTTCGTACATGATAGCGTAGTGTACCAGATATTATTTGGTCCCGCTGTTCCCACTGTACTTGCCCAAAATGGGCGAATATTGCCCGATGTTTGCTTTCTACTCTAGTCCATGTTCTCTACGTCGGCCGCCCTGCTATTCGGCCTGGGCACTCGCATTGTTCTCGACAAGTTCTTTGGCAATGCCTCAGACGACCCCAACACCCCCGACCCCATCGGGGACATCATCCTCCTCGGCGTCGTCCAAGGTGTTGCTCTGTATTATACCCTCATGGAATTCCGTGACTTTGCATTCGTAGTCGCGTTTGCGATCGCAGTTCGTCTCGCAATCGAGTACACGATGCTCCAAGACGTGAGCAAGTGTGCAACCACGCTCTTGGGCGTCGCGCTCGGCGTCCTCGTCACCGACGTCCTCTCACAACTCATCGAGGACGGCTATATCTACGACTTCAGCAGTGGGACAGACACGGAGAGCTTCGACGGCCAAGAGTCCGTTGTTGAAACTAGGCGTCGCAAGCGTCTCGTCAAGTTTTCGTCCGCTACCGAGTACTCGGCCGTACATCCCGGCAAACCCATACGTCCCCCTAAACAAGACCCGTCGCGTAAATGGCGCACGGAATCGTCTGTGCCGCCGTCGATCACTTCTTCGACGGAGGCGCTGGTCGACCCGCACCGGGTCATGGATCCTCTCGAGCGGGAGGTCGCC
Source organism: Phylloporus cf. tubipes (assembly GCA_038094315.1). Taxonomy (NCBI): domain Eukaryota; kingdom Fungi; phylum Basidiomycota; class Agaricomycetes; order Boletales; family Boletaceae; genus Phylloporus; species Phylloporus cf. tubipes. The sequence goes on along the minus strand of JBBPTZ010000251.1, from coordinate 3,718 downwards.
ACACTACGCGCCCGCGCGTCGCTGGCGGACAGCGAGCGAAGGCGGTTCAAGGAGGAGAAAAAGTGGGCAGTGTCTCAGGGAAATCTGGCGCGCGCCGCGCAGATGAGTTGGCAGGTGAAGAGGTACACGGCGTTGACGCAGAGTTTCACGAAAGAGGCGGACGCTCGTCTGCTCGAGGGTCAGTCTCTGTTGAACCCAGGGCTAGTGTATCGCGAATTGCTTACCAGGAGTATAGTTACAGCCATAAAGGCTGCACGGCAGCAAGCCCATTCCGATGTGCCCCTTCCAACTTTGCAAAACGCGGAGCGACTTCAAGCAGAGCGACACACCAACCATGCACGGCAAGTTACCGCCAGCAGCTCTCGACAGTTTTTAGTAGAACGTGATATGACTGTCAATGTCGAGACAAGTCGACATCGTTCTTCTGGCAACCTCAAGTCAGCCATGCGCACGCGGTGATGACCAGTAACACGTTGGTACCGCTTTCGCCCCTTCAAGGATACTCTTGAAATTACACCACGAACGAACAGCTTGATCTTGTACCATTAGAGTCTCCCCACGTTCTCTCGGTGATATATCCAGTTTACAAAGAAAATTGTTTGGAAATTGCAATGAAATACGGCCTAGAGTTACAAGCGTTGCAATTATGACAGCTTTGGTTTTGCATTACTCGGGTAAGCCGACGAATAATAAGACGGACGAAAAACATCCAAAGATAATGGCCAGAGGAGACTCGATCCCAATGTAGATCATCGATACGATTTGCCGTTTGCTTTCATGGACGTGCTGGAAGCGGATAATGACCCATTGGTCTTTCCACTTGTAGTGGGTCGGGGCTTCTTACTAGTGCTCGCTGCATCCGACGATGGTCGAGGTGCGGCCTCCTTCATGACCATCTTCGCATGGATCTCCTCCAGCTTTGAAGCCTTGACTTTTTTGGGCCAGAACAGCGTGACAAACCTGCGGGAAATCTCAGACATCTCACGTTACAATAATTACAACCGCGTACGTCCAAAGATGCCGTCGCCACCGCTCTCGGTCTTCGCCAGCGGCTTGCTTGGATTGCAGCACGAGCTCAATTCGCCGGCCGATAGCAGCGAGGGAGTCCTTCAAGATGGCTACCTTGTCATCTCGAGGCATATCTTCTCCTGATAGTTTGAGTTGTTTCTAGGCAGGGGTCATTGTTGGCAGTCAATCACGAGTGATACAACCCACCAGTTGTTTCTTCACTGGTCGTAATTCCTCCTTTGTCGCGGCTTCGTCCATGGACGGACTAATCAGTCCATCAAATATCAAATATCAATTCGTAGCATCGACGCGCACCATTCATCGGATGACTCAGAGTCCGTAAATGTAGGGGTGGGCCGTCGTTTGCGCTTCTTGGTGGACATGTCTTCGACAGATGCGACAGCTTCGCTTTCGGCGCGCCTCTTCCGACTGCTCGAGGTAGACGACGCTACGACTGTAGGGGGAGGAGTGGCCGAAGCTTTTAGCTGTCCTTTGTTCCGCAAGGAACTCTCGTACGAACGCAACTTCTCGTCGTGTTCACGCAATATGCCCAGGAGGAAGTCACCTCGTCGAACGAGATGAATTGCATTGGGAATCGGTCGGGTCGAGGAATCTTCACCCTTTTTGCCTTCCTCAAGGAAAAACTTCCCTTCCAGACCGAGTCGCGAATCCTTGGCCATGGCCTCCCAGTTGCCGAAACCGTAGATGAATGCACCAACAAGTAACATAGAGTCCTCCTGAGGACCCCAACGACCAGACCAGTTGAGAGTTGGCCTGATGTTTTCGATGGGAATAGACCAGTTGTACAATTCTTCTGGTGTCATGTCGCCAAGGATGTTGTTCAGAATGCGGAGGTCTCGATATCGCGAAAGGACAGTCTCAGCATTGATATTGCCAACGTTGCGATACGTGACAAGGACCGCTTTGCTTTTCTGAGCATTGGTCAAAGACTCTCCAGCAGCCATACGAGTCCGCTTTTGTTGACTGTTGTCCTCGACGGCTTGGCTACAAAGCTCAATGATCTCATCTGAAACATCAATAATCATGGCTTTGTGCTTGTCGGCAAGCTTGGCTTCGCTGACCTTCAAGATCTTCAATACCTATGTTAGAAGGAAATCTGGGAACGCACAATGATGTCATAACGCTGGCGAATATCACCCCATCGCTGAAGGCTGCGGATTAGGACACGGACATCACGCTCCTTGAGCTCCATCGCTTTCTGACTTGCGGTCTTGCGCTGAGGTCCAGGGATCTTGGGTTTCTTCGGGGCCTGAGAAGAAGCAGGCTGGTCGACGTCCATCCCCTCGTACGAGACAGGAGCGTGTGAACGCTTGCGGTCACGCAGCTCCTGGGAAGCCAATTCTTCTGCCTTTCGATCATCCTCTTCCCGGTCGAACTTCTGTCGTTCCTCTAAGGGAATGATGTCCTCCCAGCTCATGTCGTTTTTGATATCGCTCACAGCAGCAAATTGAGCGAGGAAACCTTCGCCACCAAACGAAGCCCCACCGTCGCCGGCGGCGGCCATGGTTTCGTGGTCCTCCGCCCTGTTGAGGATGTCGTCAAGGTCCATCTCATCCAGCTTCTGGTTCTGTTGCGAGTCGTCCTTGTCGAACCTGTGGGGGATGAATACCAATTGCCGTGTGCGCGTTCAAGACTTACATCTTTTGAGCACCATATTTGAGGACGGCAGTCAGTTCGTCTTTGCTCAGGTTGTCTGGTTTGACGGAATCTTTGATTTTTTCGCCTTTGGAACTGAGATGTGCCTGAGATGTATCCATCTGATTTATGACTGACGAAACGTCATCCGTTGAGAAAGTTGAAAGGAAAGGCTGGAGACCTACTGGCGTATTCCAAGACCATTTTTTTCTTCGCTCGCTCCAAAACATCCTCTTCCATCGTGTCCTTGCTCACGAAGCGGTAGACACTAACATGTGACTTTTGCCCTATTCTGTGGGCGCGTGCCATGGCTTGCAAGTCGTTCTGCGGATTCCAATCGCTCTGCAAGGAGATCAGAAAACGCAGGTGGCAGAGTCTAGGTCGCCTACGTCAAATATGATGACGGTGTCGGCAGTCTCCAAGTTGATCCCAAGGCCGCCAGCGCGTGTAGACAAGAGGAAAGCAAAGTCGGGGGACCCAGGAGCGTTAAAGTGTGCGATCGACCTCTTCCGTGCATCCGATGCGACCATACCATCCAGACGCTGGTGCTGGTACCCACGGAGACTCATATAATCGCTCAGGATGTCAAGCATACGGACCATCTGACTGAAGATGAGGACCCGGTGGCCATCTTGCCGTAGTCGCGCGAGCAGCTTGTCCAACAGCACCAATTTGCCGCTGTTCATGACGAGACCCTTTAGAGTCTCTTCGGGATTGTCGGTGCGATTCTCCGCACCGTCGAAGAGATAAGGGTGATTTGCGGCCTTTTTAAGTTCCATGGCGATGTTGAGCAAGCTGATATTGTTGTTCCCATTGGCGCTCTTGACCAAACCTTGGAAGTTCTGTCTCAATCTAGGTCACTCATGTCGTTCGCGAGAGTTGAACAGAACGAACCTTTGTGAGAATGTTCTTGTAAAAGTGGGTCTGGAGAGCGCTCATTTCCACCCGTAGGATGCGCTCGCTCTTTGTCGGTAATGAAGTGAGAACATCTCGCTTCAAGCGTCGCAGCATCAATGACTCTAATTGCGTGTGAAGCTCCTTAATTTTAGCTTCG
>JBBPTZ010000250.1:0-29485 GCA_038094315.1 Phylloporus cf. tubipes | reverse complement strand
CAACGATTGCGACGGCAACACGTCCCGTTCAGCCCCTACCGCATTGTCGACGAGGGCGATACGCGCAGTAGCAGCGACCACGCTACCACTACCGCGTTGGCGACGATGATGTGTCCCAGCACGGTGACGCGGTGTCCTGGCCCCACCGTGTTGACAACGACGACGACCTCCTGTCCTGTCCACCCCCCATTGTGTTGTCGACAAGGACGATGCAGTGCAGTGGCAGCAACTACGCCACCACTACTGCCGCAACGACGACGACGCGTCCAATCTTGAGCCCACGCTGTATCGTCGACGACCCCCGGCTATTTGGAGTACGAGTCCCGATACGGGTATGGACGTCTTGACTTTGGTTGCACAACGGATCGTAGGGTATATTTTTATGTCACTGTTTGTATAGCGGCAATGTATTGCTAGATGAGAAAATGTATTCGATGTCGTGTAATATCGATGCTGGCGAAAATATATACAGCCGAGTTTACTCTCGGAGGTATCGATACGACAGTAGTAGAGCGTTGAGTGAGTTTTTCCTTATTAGAATATATCCTAGGCATGCACATGCTGATGTCGACAGTATCGACGTAGGTTATATTTGGCTATATCCGTATCTCGTCACTCCAATATTTTGGTGATGTCATTCTGTTTGCTTTACCGGTTGCAAAACCTGCCTCCTTGATATTAGCTGGGGAACCCATCAGACTAGAGCATTACGATTGTCGTGTCTCTTTAAGTAACAATACTGGTAGAGGCCCGTTAACAAGCATGCCGTACCATGATTCCTGACCTTTCCGCCCTTGAACATTCGTCGGTTGAACTGTTGGCACGGCGACTGTAACAATCTTGAACTGGTTTACGAAGCATCACCAGCATACGTATACAGTGAGGACATTTTACGTGGGTGCATCGTAAGGCTTGCCAGGGATCTCGCAGAGGAGAAGATGCATCGATAACGCAAGCGGGGCCCATCTGAGTGGTACTCGATCAAACATATATGTTATAGGCACTACTGCAGGTTGGCACAGCATCCTCGCTGTAACTCACGCAGTCCGGGTCCAGGAACCCGCATTGATAGGTAACATTACGTGTAGATAACGGTGGCCATCCAGCTTCTCGTCACTACTGTCTGACAAGGCTCTTCAATGATCACAAGTAATTTCTCCTGAATCTCACATCCGAATTATTCATTCTAGTGAGCGGTCTTGTAGGCTTTAATCACTACGGTACACATTTGTCAGGCCTTGAACTGATTATGAACACAACTATGCAGAGATAATACAAATGATAACAATGCGGGTAGATGGTATTGGAAAAGATGCAAGGTCAACTATCTACAAACTGTCAGGGGAAGAAGCCCAAAACGTCGCTGGCGTCGAGCAACCAGGTCTCTTGATGGGCTGGATGAGGGTGCATCATCGCTTGACGCGTCATAATCGAGACCCAAATGTCGTCGCGGGGCGGGAGATGCCAGGTGACGAGGTGACACTTGTCCCAGATGTGGGTCATCGTCCGAGCCTTCGGACTCGGGCATTTTACTGCTGGTGAGCATTATCGAGTCATCTGTAAACGGTTTACTTAGGTGACGGTGAACGATTTTGACAAGTCGGCTACTCACCACTTCCCGCGATCACCGTCCCTTCCAGAACGGCCAATGAGGGAGACAGGCTCGCATTGACGTCATCCTCAAGCTTCAATCGTTTCCTCCGCAATGCCACCGTTTCATCATTATAGAAGTCACGGAAATCTGGCATTGATGATGAGCGGCGGAGGCCCGGCAATGTCGTAGTGGCACTGGTGGACTCGGTACTAGCCCGTCTACGCATGCGTCGAACGTCCGCCAACGAGGGAACGAGAACGGCTTCCATGACAAATCGCTGGCGTTTCCGTTTTCGCGAATTTTCCATCGGCGCCGGGATTTGTTTATATTGTTCTGGAACCTTTCTTATCGGCGAGGAGAGTGTAGCTTCTACAACCACTTCATCTTCCAGGTCGTTGCTGCTAGCTGGATGGATGTCTGCAGAGGAACGGATAAACGATGCTCTCCCCCTTTTAACTGCACTTTCCCGGGGCAATTCGTCGACCATCTCGTCGATCATCTGGCGTTTCCCAAGGACGGATAAAGGTTTGCTCTTGATTGGCGTAGAGTACAGCCCTTCGGCAGTAGAAAACATGGGCAAAGGCGAAACATTTTCTTTTTCGCCAGAGTCATGTCCCTTGCCAGAGGAAGGGCCCGGACGAATTTTAAACGGAGAGCGCGGGGTTGTGGGGTAAACAGGAAGGGTGCCAGTTGGTGATTTGAGTAAGATAGACTGGAAGGATTCCGGAGTGCTCGCAGGCTTATGCGGACGAGGTGGTGTAGCAAAACGAGAAGATCGCGAATCACTTGTAGGGGTGGAAGGTTCTGTAACTGTACGGATGGGAGGTGAGGTGGGACTTCCAGTCGGACTAAGCGGTGATGCTTTGAGGTCCATAAAAAGCGCTGGCCCGAGGCGGCCGACAAACGGTGATGCGGCTCTCCTGCCTTCCGAGGCCAGGGTAGTTCGTACGCTGCACAAGGAGCCGGATCTCGACCCAAGTGGTGACGAAGGTAGGGTACGAGATAGGTCCTCTGAATCACAGTCCGTGGTCGAAGGCGTACCATCTTCCAGGTCTTCAGGGTCGCTAGAGGGCTCGGTGTTGGCCTCTGTAAGGTCCTCGGCAGATAAAAAACAGATTCGAAGGTCCTCGGGCCAACCACCTTTTGGTTCTTTCACGTTTCCAAAGGTCGCAGCCCAGAATTCAGTAAATGCTTCCCTGGCGACCCCGGGTTTGTCACTTCGGCCAATAAAGACGGATTGTAGGAGAGGAAAGAGAGTCTTGAGAACGCTGAGGGTGTTGGAGAGCTCTTGAATACCTAACAAGGCTGTTTGGTAGAGAGGCAGTACATCCATTGCGTATTCATCTCGCGTGAAAACGCGATACTCGTCCGAGAGCCAAACGCCAACACCGACCTGGATCGTTTCCAATAGGCTCAGGCGCAAGTCCACAGGACAAGCGTCAACTGCACGCGTGAGGGATGTGATGAGCCACATGGATGGCTTCAGGTTGCGCGGTTCTGGAGGATACGTCGAAAGCAGTGTATCGTTGACAAGCTCGAATATGTTGGTTGGTAGCTCTCTTATGCTGTCCATGTCGCAATGCGATAAGAGGAGGTCAGCAACGCGAGTCGGACCTGAAGATGAGAAGGCGGGGCAAGGAGATCGTGCTACCGCGCTGGCAACATGGTCCAACACTACCATGGCATCCATGCCATTATCGTTTGCCCTGTTCATTGTATGCCTAAGGAACCCATCCCATACGCCAAACTCATCATTGCTGAGCTCCCAAGCACTACTGTTGCTGTCGGTCGTCGATAAACAATGCAACAGACGATCCAATCAGAGAACTTACCGAAATGGCACCCCAAGTATAACGGTAGCGCCTTCCCATGATAATTTACTGTCCGCGGTCCACGTCTCCACGAAACAACCCCATACTAGCCTCCGCATTCCGGGTTCGTATATCAGGTTCGCGTGAGATTGCGACTTCTTCGCCCAGAATTTCTCCAACTCCTCGACATCGCAGATGGCCAGCGTTTCTGAGCACAACTTGGCCCATTCTTCTCTTGCAGTATCAGGAGCGTCAGTCTCCCAGACGAGATCAGATTCGTCCTCAACTAGACACTCCAGCATCCTGGAGCCACCCGCATGAAGCGACTCGCTTGGAAAGATGGTCCGCATGCATGACCAAAGTTCTCTGACGGCACCGAGTTTCATCGCGGAATTGGACCGTACTGGCATACTTTTAGAAGTTGGACAAGGAGCCGCTACGAGGTCAAGTTGTGAATCACGGAGAATTTCTACGAGAATCCCGGCAGATTTAGACGCAAATTCGACGAGACCGTCGTGGTCGTCAACATCTGAACACCATGAGATCAGTGAGATAGTTGGAAGATATCAATGAGTAGCTACCGACCGAGAAGGGTAGTCACATTAGCTTTCATTAGACCGTGCCAAGTTGCTAGCGTCTCGGACTGACCGAGAGCGTTGTGAGCGATGGACTGTACCAGGAATGACAACTTACCGGTAAAGGATGGTCGTCTGGTATCTCCAAATAATGCAAGGTGGCTCTCCAGATCTCTATTAATTCGTCAAACACCCAATCCCTGGACAACTGATCACGAGTCAAAGGTCGAACATCGTTCAACTGTGGACATTCGTCAAATATAGGTTTCACTGCAGTAGAGAGGCTCTTGTAGTCCACAGTCAACAACCCAGGGTTCGAAGAAAACAGCGAAGGAGGTAGCAGGTTGTTTATCGTCCAGGGTTTGCAAATGTGCTCGTAGCTGACGAGAATCTTTGCGATGTCTATCGCATCCAAAGTGGTTTGACCACCTTTGTTAAGCATGCTCTTGACGACTCGTAAAGCTTTCCTCAATCGATCCTCGTCATCCCAGTCGTCTCCAAGGAGGGCTGCCACCGTAGAGATACCCGCCCCCATATCGACCACGGACCTGACCAACTTCCAAACGCTTTCCCGGATTACTTGAGCGTCTTGTTCTGCATCAACCTCTTCGTAACCTCCGTCGCCTTCAGGATAGGACTCCAAAGGTGGTTGAAAGTATGCCCAAGCCACACACCTCCACAGCAGAGAAGCGAGAGCACGAACAGAGCTCTTCTTATTGCGCATGGCAAGAGTAAGAAGTGCGTAGATGGTACGACTGAACCGATCGTCTGTGCAGAGCAAAGGACTAAGCAACACGATTAGAGATGCGAGGACACTCAAAGCCCACACCGGGCCTTGTGCGACATGCTGGGGATCAACAGTATTGAGAGTCATCCGGAGGGTCCGAACGATGGAGGGCTCCGGTGCCGACTTTGCAGGACTGCGACGAGGCGAAGAAGCCACGGAAGTGGTCAAGAAGATAGAAACGATATTCGATATACGAACATGAACAGACGACGGTGGGAGACTGACACAGCCAAGCACAAATCCTCCGAGAGCATGGCATGCCTGGGTTCGCAAAGCCAGTGTTGGTGCCAATAGGTTTGCGAGAATAGATGGTAGAAGTTCGGCAAAGGCGGGAATGAATGTGGATGGTTGATGGAGAGACAAGTCATGAATGGCCTGCCGGGACAAGTGAGTCAAGGTGAACGTTGTTTGTAACAGACGAGTACCTTGAGCCCATCGCATGCAGACCCCTTCTTGCCCTCTTTCCCAAGCTCACCCTCGATGCCACGCCGTAGAGCGAATGCGATTCTGTCACGGGCAGAGAGCAAAACAGATTCAGGGAGTCGCTGGACCTGTAGGAGCCAGATTGAGAGTGCGCAGGTCTTGCGTGCATTCGGAGTAGGCAAGTCGTCGGCCATAGGGATAGCTAGGACATGTGAGAGCATGTCGCGCAACTGAACGTCTACAAATGTTTAAGTGGGTGACGGTAACTGAGCCTTGCGAAGGCATACCATCAAATATTTGGTAAAGGGGTTGTAAAGTGAACATAGCGCTGAGTAACCGAAGTACGGCGTGAGTTGTTGTGCAAAGATCACGGGCAAATTTAATTTGGGAAGCCGACATGCCCTGCTTTTTCTTTCTGGGACTCTGCTTTGGAGAAGGCAAGAGAGAGCGCGTCTCGTCGACCTCACATTCGTTGTCGTAGTTTAGGGGGTCGCCGTCTTCTGGAGCTGGATCGAGTTCGGGCTCGACAAAGGCCCTGCCAAGATCACGACAGACGGCCTCGGTGAAAACGTGGACATTCTTGCGGAGGGGTTGGAAGAGGGGCCAAGACGCGTCTGCATCTGTTGAGCTTGCGACTGCCGCCCGTAGTCGGGCGTGCAGAATTGAATAGGCCTCGATGAGGTCGCGGAGGGTAGCGTCTGGAGAGATTATTTGCTGGACTGGCCTGGAAAGATAAGTGAGGTCGACAAGAGGGTCGTCGGGCTCGGGAGTTATCTCTCGTTGTTGGTCTTCTGGTGGTAGGAGGGAAGGGTAGTCACGCTTCTTAAGGATGGACTTTGCTGGTTGTTCTGCACACGGTCGAAGCGGGATGGGAGTGGACAATGCATGAGTATAGGAGAGGATGAAATACTGATTTTGCTGTGCCCAGGCGACACGAGAACCTGGGAGGCGGTTTTCGTTGTCACGGTGATGAGAGGTAGCGGGAGGAGTAGGGAGAGACATGAACGCGACGCCGACGCTTTTCTGGTCGTCGTCGTCGTCGTCGTCGTGGTTCTGGACAAGGCGCAGAAAAGCGCGCGACCGCAACTAAATACGAAAACAATTGACGCAATTAAACGCGTGAGTTTACGCGTCGCGTTCAATATTTACTGATGTTTACATCTATTCAGTCACGTGACCGATACCACGTCGAATGCAAGACGACCAGCGAGTACAAATGACCAGTATGCCTTATATCGACCCTATAAAAATACCGTTTGGCAGTACACCGTCACCTGGCACGTTGACACATTATCTGTACCCAGGACTCGCCCCCATCACCGCTCAGGAACGTAACCCCTGAAGAAATCACCAACTCCATTGGCAAGATATACCCTCCCAAGTGATTGGTGGCAATGGCATCGGCGCAAAGTGATTTTGACCAAAACGCAGTCGTCTTGCGTGGACTGAAATGACCTGTAGTTGGCTTGCTTGTATTTCGTACTGTAGTCCGAATATGGATTCCGTGTCGCTCTGAATGGCCACTCGACCACGTTCAGCCCACAGATCAACCCGGCACCAGAAAGTTGGGCAACCACAGCTCAACCGACCAGATTCCTCGCCGGAATCGCAAGGCCATCTCGAGAGCGACATCGACGCAGACTCGGACAGAGACGAGGAAGACATCGACGCGCCACGGGTTGCTCAATGGATCGATGACCACGACATCGACCTACAAGAACGAATGGAGGATGCCTCGGACTCGGAGGCGGACGAGGGTCATGTACTACGGCCATCACGGACTTTGGTGAGCATCTAATGTACGGTAATCCCTCACCCTATCGCTGACTTCTTAAAGCGATCCCTCGAAGATGGTCAGTACGGTGGTACGTAGTGCTGTCGCGCTGACGATACTATCATAGACCTCTCTGCCCTGCCTCTTGGTACGCTGCGGAGCGCTCAGCGTTCTCTTGCCCAAGCCCATGCACTCAGCGAGACCGAGTCCCAATCCTCAGAGGAGAGCGCCTCGGAGGATGTTCATGACAAGCACGAAGAAAAACCGGATCGACCGTCCAAACCAAAGAATACCCCCCTCAAACGGACGAACAAGCATGCGTACGCACGTTTTCGCTTGCTCCTATCCTGTCTGTCATGTGTCCGTTCCACAGACCTGTTGAAATGACCTCCAAACGTCCCGTAAGTCGCCGCAGGGTAGTCGTTGACGACAAGCTACCAGTACGCGTTTCAGGTGCATGCGGTCATTCGCCACTTTACTGATTTTTTGTCACTTGTCAGAAAGCAAGGGATCCGCGTTTCATGCGTGCAGCCGGTCGTTACAATCCCTCCAAGTTCAAACAACAATATGACTTTCTGTCGGGCTTGCGTAGTGATGAGCTTGCGACCCTCCGTGGACACGTCAAGCGTGCACACAAGCTCGTTGCGAATTCCCCCTCTCATTTGAGGGCCGAGCGCGAGGAAGAAGTGAAGCGGATCGAACATGCGGTGAAGAGGGCGGAGAGCGCCGTCAACTTGGACAATCGGGAGCGTGTAGAACTCGAGGCATTGAAATCCGCCAAGCAGGCAGAAAACGAAAGGAGAAAACAAGGGAAAGCGGGATGGTGGATGAAACAGTGTAAGCCCAGAATACGTCCTCGATGTTGACGGCCCGTTCAGTGATTCGTCCACAGCTGAAAAGAAACAACTCCTAACCAAAGCCCGCCTCGATGCCATCGCATCGGTTGGCGGAAAGCGGGCACTGAAGAAGGCGATAGAGAAGAAGCAAAAAAAGATTAGCCAGAAAGAGAAGAAAACGCGCCCATTTTCCCGGGGCGGAGAAACGGAACGACCAGATGGCAGGAAAAGACGTCCAGTCAACTCGGAAAGAGGCGTGAAGCGGCGCAGGATTGCCTAAAGGTTTTGCCAACTTTTTATTTACATACCTGGCTACCACCGCAGAGCTTGGCTCATGGAATCGTATTATTGATTGCCTATAGTAATTGGTTCTGTTGTTTACTGCTACTTCAAATTCTCGACCAAAATGCACCCGTGAGTGAACGCCCGCCAAGATGAAAACAATGATGGGTATAGTGAGATGTCTAGAAAGAAAAGGCCGCGGAACTAAGGGGATGTAATGGTGGATAGGATGTCCTGCTGCTCATACAGCGGTAGGTAAACGCCGAGGTGAATATGCGCCAACCGGGAAAGACGTTCTGCAAGGGAGCGTATCTCGTCAGCAAGGGGCTCCATACCTGAAGCCAAATTTGAAGCCGCTGGTGCCCCGCTTTCAGTAGTCTTGACATGGGAGGGCAACGTGTCTCTCGGTGGATAGGCTACAGCCAGGACTTGACCGAATACTGCGTCATGGATTTTGTTCTTGAGCATCGTGCAAAGCGCCGAGTCCAGCTGCACGTGTGTTTCGGACCACCGCTCGGCAAGCTTTAGCGTACGTTCATCGGGTGCGTGGAAAGGCTGCGTGCGAGTGTCTGATGACCAACGTGGGCAACCCATTTGTGCCTCCTTGGCTCGGAGTGCAATCTGAAGGACGATATCCTGCTTGGTCTTGGTCCATTTCTCGCGGTCGGCATCTGAAATGGAAGATTGTTCCAAGTTGCCATATTTGAAGCACTGCCCGAGATGCGACGATGCGATATCTCTTATCTCCTTTTTAAGTTTGAGGAGTTGAGCATCGCTCACGCGTGATTGATCCCGTGGAACTCCAGTTGGGTCGCCGGTATCCGAGAACACGAGTTGACGATAGAGAAGTAAAAACATGTACATGGCTGCCGTATCGGCCGCATCAGCTGCCAAAACCAATAGACGTGCGCTGTCGAGATAGGTCGTTTCGGGGTACGAGGGCAAGGGGCACATGACCTGGATGGCAGTGGATGACGGGCTCTGCGGCGTTGATGGTGCGGGGGAAGGTGGGTCGAAAACGAGGTTAGTCAGGCCCTTGAGCACGCTGACGTATGTCTTTTGCGTGTGCGAAAGGCTACCATAATGGAGCGACCCGGATGGGAAGGAGGGGTGGGCAAAAGCGGGCGATGCAAGCAACTGGCGGTGGGATGACTTGATCCATTCGCGTGTGACACCAAGGGATGAACAGAGTCCTTTGCGGCTTTTGAACGCCTTGAGCTCATACTGACCCGAACTATCGATGAGAAAAGGGCGAAGGGTTTGTAATTGATGGTTGGCAATGTCCTGGATGGTACGTTAGAGGGTAAAATGAATAACGTATCGGACCAACGGACGAGTTTCATCAGCTCCAAAATGTCGAGACACATTCGCACTGCTTTGACGGCATCCGCTCTACTGCCTCCGCCTCCAGGCGCACAGGCTTTTGCAACCTCGACCATTGCATCGACGGCACGGTCGCGCATTGGGGCGCAATGGCTCTTGAGGGTTTGGCCGATGACGATGAAGAGGCCGGAGGGATCGAACAGATTGTGTTGCAGTTCCTGGTGGATGAGCTCCGGGTCGAAAACGGACCGGAGATGTGCGGCTTGAGCGGCGTGTCTCTCTATCTGCGCGTGAAAAGTGGAGGGATTTGCGTAGGTATCCGAGATGCTCGTCAAGGGTTGAATCACGAAGAGAAGGACTTGCAAGAATTCTGTCAGCAAAGGGCGGATGCGCGAGGGCATTCGGAGGGTGAGGACGCCGCGGGAAGTGGGATAGGTGACGACGGGGTTGTGAGGGGGAAGGGGGATGCGACGGCAGACACAGATGCAGTCGGATGGTCTCCATTGGATGTCAAAGGAGATGCAGGTACAGCCGTTTTCGAATTCCTGAGCGACGGCGCGCCAGTACCTGTCGAAAAGGTCGCGTTTTTTACGACCAGAGGTGGGTCTGAACTGCAAACCGGCATCGAAGAGGAGGTCGTGGCCTGTGGGACAGCATGTGCGAGACGGTCATGGACAAGAGAGGGAGCAGACACGTACGGAGCTGGGGATTGCGGAGGATGGCACTAAGATCGAGTTCTTTGAGGGTGTGTCTGTTGATCAAGGGATATAGGGACGGGATGAGGGGCGAGGCGAGATCTATGTGGGGGAAGAGAGGGAGCGGGGCGGTGGAGTCAAAGGTGAGGAGGGGGTCGGTTCTTTTGCGGGAGCGGCGAGTGGGGGAGGAGCGGGGGGAGGGGAGGGTCTGGTTTGCCTTTGTATCGATGCGGGGACGCTTCGGGGGATGGTCGTGGAGTGGGGATGCGGGCGGGGAAGGCCAGACGGTGGAGGTGTCTACGGGGGAGTCGAGCCAGGGGGGCTGTCTTGGGGCGTGCTGTACTGGGAGGAACTGATCCTTGTCGTCTGCCTTGCGTTTTCTGCAGTGGAGGGGGTCCATGAGAGAGAAGGAAAAAGGCGAGCGTGGGGTGTCGAACGAGGATTATATATGTATGCGAGGACAGGCGAACGCATGGGACGAGCGGGGCCAGTGGACGACGGGGGCCCTGGTTGCCTGGCAGATACCTGGTGGCCTTTTTTTGCAGTGGTCAAAGCGGGTGCAAGGCTGCCACGCTGTCCGGCTGACCTGCCATCTACACATTCGCTACGAAACGTGTCCGCGGTCCATCCTGAAACGTCACCGCTCTTTGCTCTCTCCAAACACGCGATTATCTATCACATCTCCACCTCCTCCTTCCGAATCGCCTTTCGTCCGTAATACTCTCCAATAATCTTCGGATTGATGCGGTTCAGCTGCTCCTTGGGGAAAATCCGCAGCAGCGTCCACGCCAGGTCCAGCGAATCAAAGATCGTCCGCGACTCATACGGTCCTATCAAATCATCACGTGACTATCCCTCGTCGCCTGGATCAGCTCACCTTGTCCGACAAACTGTCGCTCAAACTTGTCCAGGAATTCCAACGCCAGCTTGTCCTCTCCCGACAGCGCTTCTTCCCCAACCACCGCTTTCATCGCCGCCGCGTCTCGTCCTATCGCGTACTTGGCATACTACATACACGTGTCCTCGTGAATAATCATCATGCGCAATCAAGGCACAACCCACCAGCTGGTTCGATACGTCACCGTGGTCTTTCCTCGTGAGTTTCTCGCCGATCGCACTCTTCATCAGCCGCGAAAGTGATGGCAGCACATTAATGGGGGGATATATTTGTCTGTTGTGCAATTGTCGATCGACGAATATTTGCCCTTCGGTAATATACCCGGTCAGGTCAGGAATGGGGTGCGTGATGTCTGCATGATCGGTCTCAGTCAACGGAGCTTGCAGCAGTGTGGAAAAGAAGCACCGTCGTTCGGCATCGTCAGAATGGGAATTTGAGTAATCGAACCGTTCCGTCCCTCCACACGACCAGCACGTTCGTATATCGTCGACAAGTCCGTGTACATGTATCCCGGATACCCTCGCCGTCCAGGCACTTCTTCGCGAGCCGCCGACACCTCCCATTTTCATCTTAGCATGCTTCCCATCAAATCATTCCAAAACTCACCTCACGCAGCGCATCCGCATACGACGACATGTCAGTCAATATAACCAACACGTGTTTCTCCAGTTGGTACGCGTAATATTCCGCCGTCGTCAACGCAAGTCGTGGCGTAATGATACGCTCAATCGTAGGGTCATTCGCCAGGTTGAGGAACAGCGTGACTCGATCAAGACTCCCGTTCGATTCAAAGTCCTCCTTGAAGAATCGTGCAGTTTCCATGTTCACTCCCATGGCGGCGAACACCACAGAAAAGTTGTCTTCGTGTCCATCGTGCACATCTTTCGTAGGGCGCTTCACCAGCCCAGCTTGACGTACAATTTGCGCAGCAATCTAACGTCAACGTCAGCGTTGGGCACATAGAAGCCAGCGTTATGGTTACCTCGTTGTGTGGTAGACCTGCGGCCGAGAAGATGGGTATCTTCTGTCCGCGGGCTATGGAGTTCATGGTGTCGATGGTCGAAATCCCTGTCTGTATCATCTCCTCAGGGTATATCCGAGAATACGGGTTGATCGGTGAGCCTAAACTAAACCTTGTACGGGGATTCGGACGTGACAACGGCGGAAAAAACGCACCGTTGATGTCAAGATAATCTTCCGCAAAGACTTTCGGACCTTGGTCGATGGGGTTTCCAGATCCGTTGAAGATACGACCCAGCATGTCTTCGGCGACAGGCAGTTTCATGCTGCTGCCCGTGAACTCGACATGCGTGGCCTTGACGTCCACCCCAGGCGTCCCCTCAAAGACCTGTACGATCGCCTTTTTCCCTTGGATCTCGAGCACTTGACCACCTCTCTTGGAACCGTCTGGAAGGGTCAATTGTACGATCTCGTTGTACGACGGGAACTGATCCAGAGTTAGTTCTCGTTATCGCACCAGGCGTCTCGTGGTCTCTACCTTGACGTTGTCGAGTATGACGAGCGGCCTGAAAAACGATCAGTCAAAGATACGCTTGCACATGTCAGTTTTTACCCGTTGATGGCAGAGACAGTGCGATAATCTGGAGAGACGGTGTCGAAACCCCTACAGGCATGGACGGCCATGGCAACGTACCGAGATGGGGTTGCACGCGATATTCGCGTGTCACCGCAGCGGCGTTGATTGCAGCCAATTCATTGTCGTTGATGCGAGGGTCGACCACCATGACGGGCGTGTGTGTGGTGTATTCTGACCCGCGCTGGACATCAAGCTGCCGAACGTTCCCACGCCCGAAAAGGTTAACACTCCACGACTATATTTACAACGCGTCCATCCCTGACTCGAGTGCGTCCACCAGGCCTCGTGCCACTTCCTTCACCTCGCCCACATCCCCAGACGACCTGTCAAACACGCAGTCAGCTCCACACCTCGGGTCGTTTATTCAACCGATGACGCATACCATTCCGTTTCGAGAAGAATGTCCTCAACCCGCTCGTCTGGCTCCCAACCTAAATCCTTGCTCTGCAGCACGATGTACAGGTGCTCGGCGGTGCTCGATCGGACCTGACATAATTCACCACTTCTCCCTGACGATCGGGAAAAGTACATACTCTGGGGTAAGGATGAGCAAGGAAATCGACAATTTTGGGCAAACACGCCTTCGCAACCGAGGGAAGCGTCAGGAGGTTGATAACTCTGTAACGCCATCATTTTCACCGCTCGCTTCGCTACGACCCTCATTAATAGTGTGTGACTCACATCTTCATCGACTCCTGAAGCCGTTGGACGTTCTTGACACGCAACACGTTTTTGCAGGAAAGTGACAACAAGGCCTCAACACTGTACAATGTCAGTTAGCACGGACGCCACCGGATTGCAGCCTGCTTACCATGCGGCACCTCTTTCAGATCCCGAGAGAGAGATCAAGGCATCTTCCTCAAACAACATGTTGAATGTCTGCAGGACAGGTATTACGACATTGTTGCAAGTCAGATTCGATTGAGCCAGGCAGACGAGGTCGCTCGCAAATTCCGAAAGGCTGTATTCCACCTCAGAGTGCCCAGTCGGGGGTAATGTTTTCGTGTAACTCGCCAGGCTCGACGACGCGGGGCGTTGCTAAGCCGATGCGATGTAAGCCCGCTGTCGTCACACACAACGTACGGGAACAACGTACTGTGCTGCCTGTCCTCGTGGCGACGCTCGATACTAAGCCCCTTAATAGCGATCTCCGATACTCGGGAATCTGCAGGATCTTGACAGCCCTCGGAAACAACCACCCACCATCACTCCAGCTATTGTCGTCATCGCCGCCCTCTCTGTAGAATCGTCCATTAAATATCTCTGCTCCATCAGGAAACTACCCACAATAAAAATAATTCCTTCATCAGACCATCATTTTTTATTCTCCACCTCTCTGCATCTTCCGTAACAGGGAGCGGGAGCTTCAAGATGCGCGTAAAACATTCACCTGAGATATGGCGGACATTATCGAGCCTTTCTACACCTTGACGAAGAATACGTCCAATGGCAGCGTGATATCTGTGGGGAGGCAAAAAAGAAGGGAAACTTGGCAGGCTTCCCGAAATGCGGAATAAATCTTCAATGACTGAGGTCAAGCCGCGGACACAAGCGATGCGTATCCACGATCCCACGTCTCCACGCTCGTCCGTGGTGTAGTCCTCCAGGCCACTGTCCAACGCATCAAACAAGGCACAAAATTTACTTGATCGGAGATCTGCACAAAAGGTAAGACATGAAATATTCCCACATTGAGAGTGGAACGTACGCTCCGTTAACCTCGGCGTTATGTTTGTGAAGATCTTTGGGATAGCCAAGTAGCAATTTCTGCGCGCTTCGACATTGATCATTCTGGCTGCAGACTGTAATCACCGGTTAACGAGGATAACATGCGGAGACTGTGGATGGACCTCCGAACTGATGCTTTCCAGCAAGCAATCCACCGCTTCCGGGAAAACACGAGGGTACGCATCGTAGTCGAGGACACCCAACACATGTCCCAAACTCTGCTGCAACGACGGGGACCCGTGTCTGAATTCCTTGATCAATGTGAAGGGAAGCCCCAAATTCAGTACACGCCACACAGTACATGCACGCAAGCTCATCTTTGCACCAGCACAGAACAGTCCATGAGAGAGCTCATCGTGGCCATTGCGTTTGCAGCTGCCTCCTGCACACTGCTGCCCCTGTGGCGGAGCCCTTGATCGACGAGGTGACGCCAGTCGGTAAAGGGTGATTGATCTTGAGTCTGCCACGCGTCCCGATGGGTAAGACTAGCGGCAATAACACCGCAAGTTGCGCTTAGCAATTGCTCGTTCCGGGGTGCAAGGATAATATTTTTGGGGACATGTCCGATCAGACCGAAGAGCTTTACCTGATCAGTCAACGCGATCTCGTAGGTTACGATTTGACTGACCTCTCGCCTCTTCTCGTCTCCCTTTGGACCATATCGTCCTTGGTAGGCACCAGCGAGGTCGGCGAGTGCCAACATTGCGCCATGAATATCGGTGACATCCACGGAGCGCAGCAAGAGTGCCTAGCAATTCTGAATTCAGTGCCACCGGCAACTTGAGAATCGCAACATACCAATCGTGACACGCATGTCGGTCCCAACGACGCGAGGTCGATCTCGCATATCAGCCTCAAGGACTTGGCACCTAGCTGCCTCATCGTCGCGTCCCAGTGACGCAGCGTAATCGAAATCAGGTGGTTTATGAGACCCGAACGGTATTCAATATGCCTGCCACGCAGGTAATGAAATTGGAAGGAGACGAAACTCAGCGAAAGGTCGACCTACTCAGCTACTTGTGGAGCCGCTGTAAGGAATGCGTTGCGCCGTACACTCACAGAGTAAAAGTCCGTTTTACGGAGCACGTCGATACCATGAGCAAACAAACCCTGAACCCGCAAAGAAATTGTCAAATGCCTCAGGAGGGAAACATGGCAGCGTCGCACCATTCTGCCTACATGCTCTTGAAATGCAGCACTTGCGGCTCTACGGATGGATACATCACGATCGAAAAGAGAGACACAAACAAGGCTTTCTGCTAGCCTGGTGGCATGCGGGGAAAAGTTGGACGCGACCTGAGCCCTTGCCAAGGCCCAGATGACATAGGCTGCAGCATCCCGCACGTTTGAACCAATTGAATGTGCGCCCTTCCGAATGTCAAAGTTAAGGGCCTGTTGAGCATAAATGAACTTTGGCATCTCATTCAGGCCCAAGCTCTTGCCTTGGATAACCAATCTAGCAATTGTGGCAACAATGATGGTTGCACGAGGCCTCTGCGTGCCATCTCGGCGGTTGCCAAGCATGCGCCATGCCATGTTGCCTCGGCGACAGACGGCAAGTCGCTGATGGAAGTACCCACGATGATGTGTATGGAAAACAAGTTCAGTATCGTCTCAAGGACTTGTGCCGAAAAGTCATCCGGTAGCCGCTCCGCAAGCCTGCCAATACCTTTGGCTGCTGACCATCGAACTACGGTATCCTATCAAGAGGGAATCTTAAGAATGCACTGACAGGCGACAGTGCTGAGTTACCTTGTCTCGCAAGGCACTGAATAGTGCTTGTAGGATGATTTCAATTTCCTCTGGGACATCAATGTCGTCATCTTCCTCAGTTTGAATTTTCTCTTGAACTTGTGATATTTCCAATGCGCGAACTGGGAGAGCATCTCAGGTTACATCTTCTCTACTCACAAGAACACACTAGCCATTGACTCTGGAATTATTGGGCCTAGGGGGGATCAGTCGAAGCGCTACTCTTGATAACAGCTTTGCTCGGTATTTGCGAACCAGGGTATTGCTCATCAAAGCCTCACTATGTGTTATGCTCTCCGATATATCCAGTAGTGTAGAAGTGGCCGAGTAAAATTCTCTCAAAGCTCCAGACTTGATGAATTCACACAATACTTGCAAGACACCAATAGCCTGCCCTCGTCAGGCTAGGGAGAGGATAACAATATAGTGTACTCACCGACAGAAGCTGCTTGGTTTCCTGCAGAAAAGAGGCGGACCACTTGAGAAAGGCTGACAATTGTTGTTTGGCATCTTTTCTATTCTCATCTCAGCACCCTTCGAAATAATACGAAAGGACACACCGCATGTACAGTCGCGAAAGGAGCACTGCCGCGCCTTCCCGCTCTAGACCTGCATAGTCTAGGTACTGCTTTCCGATGGCTTCAAGTGTACTAGCCGTTAGCCCTTTGTGACCCGGTTCATCGAACTGGTCTAGATCGAATGGAATTCTGCACACGAGAGAGAGCCAAAGCAGCACGATATAACGTAAGGACCATTGAGATGAGTGGGCAGCGGGCCCGGTGGACAAACCAACAAAGTCGATCGCGATGGTCACGTCCGCGATTTCATGGGGGAAAAACCTAGCTGCTCGTTGTAAGGAGATCAACGATGATTGGAGTGGAAAAGATCACTGACTGATTGTCTTGTATCCTCTAAACTTGATGTAGTTGTATAGTAAATCGGCCAGACGTCCAACTCGGGTCATCGGGGATGTGGCAGATGGGTCAGACGTGCACGCTCTGGCGTGTGTCCTCAAGCATTCCGCGACGGGAATCACGAGGTCCTCGAGGTACGGGTCGAGGAGATAAGATTGTTCTTGGTACTCGCCCAACTGCTCGAAGTTTGATCGCTGGGACAATGAGACGGCATCGACGAGTACACGTACTATCATGCTGAGCCTCCGTGAAATGTCGGACTCGGTGTTGTCTTGTTCGCGAGTGGGTTCAACCGTCAAGTCGGACGCGAGTAATGTATTCTGTAGCGA
Source organism: Phylloporus cf. tubipes (assembly GCA_038094315.1). NCBI lineage: Eukaryota > Fungi > Basidiomycota > Agaricomycetes > Boletales > Boletaceae > Phylloporus > Phylloporus cf. tubipes. The sequence continues at coordinate 12,167 of JBBPTZ010000250.1, read as the reverse complement.
GACGAATTCATCACGGCGCTCAAAGGACGCGAATAGTTTCCCTTCGTCGGTGGGTTCGTCCGACATTGCTGGCAGTGCGAGATAGCTCGGAGTCGGGACAGTACCAGGTCACGGTCGTCATTAGGTCAGCGACAAGTTGACACGGTTTGTCTCATCAAAATGCCTTTCAAGCCCGAGCAAATTGTTCGCCGCAGGAAGCGAAAGAGAGTCGATGACGAGGAATCAGAGGTATATTTTAACCTTTAATTTCCCTTGTGATTTCAACGATTATCATCAGCGAGTCGAAGAGGCCCAGCTGCACCGAAAACTGGCATGTTTTTCACGCCAATTCCTACAATAACCTACGGACCAATACTATTGTTCGTTCTCAAGCACCACGTTCTCAGGGAACTTCGAAAAGTCGTCAAGAAGACGAAGACGTTCGAGGTACAAAAGACTCTGAAGAGACTTAAAGATGCTCGGTGAAGATGCTCGAGCTTGGCCTGTCGCAGTGGATACGATCCTAACGTCACCCCTGATCAGGCGCAAGGACCCAGAAAGCGACATTGCAAGAGACCTAGGGGCTCAGATGGAGATATTAAAGGTAGGCAGAGCGAGTGATTACGCGTTATTTGACGTATAGGCCGTAGCATCTCAGCTACGACCAACTTGCCCACTCGGCTCTCATGACCAAACTCAAAAAGGACAGGGTCCTATCTGCGAACCCATTCATGCAAGTTGCTTCGGAAGCATTAGCGTCGAACCTGGTTTCCCCCGGAGTGCCAGGGACTCCGACGGCGAAGGTCCAAAGCCGCATACTGAGTTCTAAAGTTGTTGCATCGGAGGTGGTGTCGATAATCGAAACTCTAAAAGCGTTCCTGCATCTTCCTGCGGGATTGGAAGAAATTGGGGGAGCCGCAGAAGACTACCACATGCTGCCAGATACATCGAAGAGGAGGAGAACCGGGAGATCTGGCCTTGATCAGGACGCATTCTCATCCCGGAACGGTTCCGAATGGCGCGACAGTGGGAATGAAAATGCAAGTGACGGCAAGGCGGTAGCAGAAGCTGATGACGGTTGGGAATCTGGTACAGTCGGTGCGCCATCAGAGTCAGACGACTCGCTGGCAGGCACGGCGGGTGAGCGTGACTCTGGCGCAGCTGACTTTCCATTAGAGGATTCCGAGAACGACAAGTCTCAATCTCACGGATCCAGGGGCCCCTCCGAGTTTCTACCTTCGCTCTCGGTTGGCTTCGCTCGTGGCGATTCTGGTAGCGAGTTTAGTGATGGAGAAGAGAAAATGGCGGATGGTGCCCGAAAGAATCGACGTGGTCAACGGGCACGCAGAGCGTAAGGTTACATTATTGTTATTCTCGGATTCTAATTTCCTTGGCGCGTAGGATATGGGAGAAAAAGTTTGGGAAAAACGCTAACCATATCAAGGTGCGAAAGCAGCAAGAGCCGAAACGCCGCGTTATCGGTTCTAACCCGGCTGATCGGCGATCTGGAAGGCGAAATACAACTTGGGTGACTCATGGAGCGGTCGGCCGAGCGAGAGTTAATTTGGACGTGACCAAGGGGCGAACGGAAGGTATGCGACGCCAAGGCGATGGGAAGCAAGGGGAAGGGTTACACCCATCGTGGGAGGCGAAAAGGAAAGAGAGGATGGTGGGTATGGTACCTCTGGTGGGAACGGGAACCAAGATCGTGTTTTCTGAATAGCGACATGTGGGTATCATTTTATTCGAAGATATTGTGGACGGGTTAGTCTACATGGCGTATGAAATCGCAGTTTTGGTACGAACAGGATGGATGTCGGGGATAGATGTGAAACAGTGGCGAGTTGATAGCTACACGGAGAGCACAGCGGGGTCAATAAATAAAACGATCTGGGCAAGATTAGACCTTGCGGATGGCACACGCGTGCTTTTTCTTGCCACCGTCGAGTCTGCAAGCGCGAGAGCACCACATTTCGTGGCAACGGGGACAGCGGGGGAAATTTGTGCCCGTTTTGCTGCACGTTGAGCAAGTGGTTTTGCGCGACAGCTTGGAAGCGTTTTCGACCGCCTGAAGTGCGGGGTGGAGTCTAGGTGGATTGTCGTCCAAGTCGGTCGACGGGGACGTCGGAGGGGAGTCAAAGTCTGTGAGCAATGTGCGGCTGATGGATGGGCTGCGCGAGTGAGCGGAGGAGAGGGGTGGATCGGGACAAGGGATTTGGAGGCGGAGGTGGGCGCGAAGCCAGAGAACGGCGGGTGGGGTGGTCGTGAAGGAGCCGTAGACGTTGGTGATGGCATGGGTGGGCTCGGAAGGGGGAGGGGGGGTCGGGTAGATGGATGCGGTGGAGGACTGGGATGTGGTGGACGCGCAGGAGGTGCTCCACGTGCGCTGCCTGCGGGGGGACATCTGGAAAGGAGGAGGTGAGGAGATTGAGACGGGAAAGACGAGGACATACCGGGAGGGCGATGCGGAGGGGTGAGCGGGGAATGGTCCTCGTCCGGGTTTATATAGCGAGATCGGATCCGCATCGGCTCAGGGCGTTGCTTGCGAGGATCAGCGCGGGGCAAAGTCGAAACAGTCAACCTGACAAGACAAAACAAGACAAAACAAGGTCACCACCGTCCGACTCGACGTCGACGCGCATACACGCACCCCTCCTCCCTTTATAATCTACGCATGGTAAGCATCGCCCGCCATTCCTCCTCTCCCTCTCCCTCTCATCTCCCTACCAGGGTCAGACGCTCTCATCACCCGGTCAGTCCCTCTTTCCTCTACGAAATCTATCTCACTTTTCCCCAGCCACCGAGAAAAAGTCACAGTCCGGCGAAGATGATCGTCTCCTCTTCGCCGTGTCAGAGATGCAGGGCTGGAGAATCAGTGCGCATCTCCTTCCATCTCCCCTTTTATCATCCAACACTTCATCACAGCCATGGAGGACGCCCATGCCGCAGTCCTCTCCCTCGATGACCCCCTCCAGGAAAAGAATGCATTCTTCGCCGTATATGACGGCCACGGTGGTACCGTTCCCCCTCCCCTCCCCTCCCCTATCCTCCCTCACTCCTCGCTCACAGGCAGCACCGTCGCAAAATTTGCTGGAAAAAACCTCCACAAGCGTCTTCTCGCCGAGGATGCTTATCGCGAGAAGCGGTATGAAGAGGCGATGAAGAGGGCCTTTCTGGGAACCGACGAGGATCTTCTCGCCGGTTCGTTATCTCCACATCCTTCGGCCGTTGCTTTGACACGATCCCTTTCAGATCCTGCTCACACACGCGATCCCTCCGGATGTACCGCCGTTGCCGCCCTTGTGACTCATGACAAAAAAATTTACGTCGTACGTCCCCCCCGTCCCCTGGTATTTACGTCCTTATCCCCTTTCAGGCTAATGCTGGCGACTCGCGCTCAGTCATCAGCGTCAAAGGTCAAGTCAAACCTCTCAGCTTCGACCACAAACCCTCAAACGACAGTACGTTTTCCACTTTCTCGTCTTCCTTCGCCACCCAACCCTATCCACAGCCGAGCGCGCCCGCATCGTCAGCGCTGGCGGTTACATCGAGTACGGACGTGTAAACGGTGCGCATCTCCGTTTACTCCCCGTCGATCGAGCTGACGTGCCCCACTTCAAGGAAACCTTGCATTGTCTAGAGCTCTCGGCGATTTCGATTTCAAAAAGAATTATTCCTTGATCCCCCAGAAGCAGGTCATCACCTCCGACCCCGACATCACCGTACACGAACTGTCCATCGAAGACGAATTCCTTGTCTTGGCTTGTGATGGTTTGTCTCTCTTATCCTTCTATCGCATTCTCTGATCTTCCCTCTGCCACCACAGGTATCTGGGATTGTCTCTCCTCCCAGCAAGTGGTTGACTTCGTCCGACTTAAAGTCTCCGAGAGAAAAGAACTCTCCGAAATAAGCGAGGAGATTTGCGAATTCTGCCTTGCCCCTGATACTTCGTCCGGAACTGGTATCGGTTGCGACAACATGACAGTTCTCATCGTGGCGATCCTTAACGGCAGGACCAAGCAAGAGTGGTATGATTGGATTGCAGATCGCGTAAAGTCAGGCTATGGCTTCCGTACCCCCGACGCCATCCCTCAAATCTACTCCAATGCACGGCTTATGGCATACAAGGCCAGATGGGAGGCCCAAGAGGAGCGGGATCGCTTGCGGGGTCAACGGGGTGAAGATTTCAATCTCCAGCCAACATTGTTTGGGTCCAGCGCGTTCTCGGGCTTTGCGCGCGTCTTGGGGAGCACTGGCGGAATTTCATTTAGCCCAAGCACTGGGATAATGACTGATAATAACACTCGGCTCATGTTTGCCACCACGGACGACGAGGAAGACAGCGGTGATGAAATCGATGCAAATACTAGCCACCCCTTCTTTGGTGGCTCGCTTAATCTAGGACGGCCAGAGGACCCCACTGCGTCTCTGCGGGATCACTTGGCCGCGTATGAAAAGGACATGAAAGACGGGCTCGACGACGAGCTAGGTGAAAGCATTGATTCCGACTCACGCCTGGTGGAGATTGACGATGAAGAAGGCGTCAATGGCCCGTTTAGTCAATTTATCGACGATCCCAAGCCTCCTCCCAATTCGATTTCCCGTTCAGAAGAGCAGTTGCTATCTTGCGTTCCACAGCTCAAGTTGAACGGCGACGTCTCGCCGGTTCAGCAACTGCAATCGCAGCCATTGGGTGACGAACCCGATCCGGTCGTTAAAGCTGAAGGACTTATGGATACCAGTGAAGATCCGCTGGTGGCATAAATTAGCGACGCCCACCACCTAATCCTCTTCCTGTATGTCACGCCTGGCCTGACACGGGCCACGCTTTGGGCTCCAGTACGTTCTTTCTATATCTATTGGCTTCACAACCATCGCTGTCATCACCAACCAATTTCCAAAGCTTCAGTTGTAGCATCTGTAGCAAATGATCGTTTATGATTGCCCTCATCAATGGTCACGATTCCCTCCATTCTGGTGTTCCGAACCTCGATAACATACATCCTATACTTCCTTAGTAACAGGTTGTACACTGTACTAGTGGCTTATATATTGCTCTTCTCAACGAACATTGTGCAAGACAACGAGCTTGTTTTCGCAGAGACATGTGATTGTATGTCCAGTCCCCGAGGTGAAGGCGCCGATACCCAGAAGCGAGCCAGCATCGCCATGTCCGACGGCCAGCACGCTCTGTCTCGCCCACAACTCCTTTGGACTGCAACTTCGATACACGTAAACGTTGCCTCCCCTATCTTGCATCCCGTTTTCGAACGCAAACACCATCTCCGACGAGTGATACGTAAAGCGAGTGTCACGTTTCGACGCCAGGACAAAGGCGAGCGCAGAGAACGTGTTGTCGTGTGCCCACTCCCCAGACGCTGCACCGTCGGAAAGCACGTGTCGCGTGCCGTCGAGTCCGTTTTTGACCACCAGACTCAAACGACCCATCTCGGCGCCAGGAAGAGGCGTCGAAAGGACGTTGAACGCCGAGTCCTGCACGCCAGGCGACCACGCCGGAGGTGATCCGTCCTCGCCTACCCAAGTGATGAACGCGAGCCTCCCTACAGAGGAGTCGACTTCTTCGTCCATCTCACCCTGCGCAAGCGCGGGGAGGCCTTGACCGAGACCAAGACCGCTCGCATCCTCTCCCTCTCTCGAAGCCACCGTGTATTTCTCCAACGCTTCGCGAATCGCATAGAGTTCGGAAGGGTCAAGCGTCTCCGGGACGTCGACGTCGTCTGCATCCGCGCTTGGGATACCAGATGCAGCAAAGACGTGAGACCACTTGGTATCTTCGTTTAGTTTGTCTAGATGGACCGCGAGGATACCAAACTCGTGTTCGCCCTCTCGATCCCATGTCCAGAAGCTCGTCGAGGGGCGAATACCGTCCCAGAGCTGCTTTGCCGAGTAGCGGGGAATGGTGAAACCCTCTACCGCGGAAGGTGTCGTGACGTGGACGGTCAACGTCTTTTGGGAAAAGGTCACCCGGATCTGAGACGTGGTGACAGTAGATGGAAGCGGGAAAGCGACGGTGACAACGTCCGATGTTTGGGTCCAGGAGTACGGGTAGGGCTTCATGGGCTGGGGAGGACCCTCTGCATCCAAGCTTTCCTCTGGACGCGGAATCGGAGCTATCTCATCGGGGGACGGCTCATAATGAACCGCGTACGAATCGCTAGTTTTGCGATAGGGTGAACTACCAAGAAGAAAGTATGCATTTTTGGCGCGGTGATACGTCATGAGCATCGGCACGTCCCCCCCACGCCTACGCCAAACGATGTCAAGGGCTAGGGATTCCAACTGCATTTCAAAAGGAAGGGCGAAGCGAGCAGCCCATACATCAAATTCATGGTGTTTCATGGGGTGTTTCATTGATGGGTCGGAACCCGCGCCATAGTGCCTAGAAGACAACAGTGCAATAGCGGTCGCATCGGAGGTTCTGATGACATTGTGCACCCGGAACGGGATAGAGGATCTTGGCATGGCGCCATCCTTGTCCACCAGCTCGAAATTTGCAACTAGGGCGGCAGGTCCAGTGATGGGAATGTCGAGAACATATAAACTTCCTCGTCCGTCACCGACAAAGACGACAGTCTCGTCGAGGAAAGTAGCAGAGGAGTACTCGGGATGTACTTGGTCGATCTGCGGAGCAGCGATGGGCGCAGGGAGCTCGTACACGGCAGTAAAGGAAGGATCGGTAGTAGTCTACTCGGACGGTATGGTCATGGCATAAGTAACATCACGGATAGAGGAACAGGTGTCTCACATCTCCGACGTCAACTACGATCACCTGGTGATTGGTGTCGACATAGATACCTCTGCCCTTGATTGCGGATTGCACAAAGTGATTATGGGTGATCCGGCTTTGTACCTCCTGGAATGTGAGAGGGGACTTGCCGTACGACGAGGCTTGGGTGGTCTTGTATGGGAGATCATAGCGGCGGACTATGCTGTCCTGGTCGAGGAGATGGAGCTTGTAACCTTCGAACTTTGCGTTCAATAAACTGCGGGTGGGTGTAAAGTCTGTCATTGGACGGTCCTGCACTGGAAAGAGTCATAGTCCGACTTGGTACACCGTGACTGGTTCAAGCCCACGGGAGCGGTCAAAACACCGTACTATCATAGTAACGGTGCCGCCGTCCATTACATGTACACAGACAATGCCTTGGCTTGTGCTCTGTCAACAGAGCCCTAAATGTATTCATACTCGACGACCGTGTTCGTAGCGGATGTTAACCATCGTACAAGTACCAGCTGCCACTCCAAATAGTCGAGAAGCAAAACCTTGGTGCCAGTTTCAATGCAACGTGATCACCCGCTGGTACGAAGCGACCATCGGGAGGTTATTGACATACGAATTCTTTTCGCGATATGTCGAAAAGAAAAAGCAGACATGCATTCGCGCTTGGAAAAAAAAACCGTACAAGCGCACCACGGTTTGAACAAGACGTTGACCACATTCAAGAAACACGACCTCGATAACGCCAGCGCTGGACGAGTCATCGCTCCACACCTTTGAAATACACACGCCTCACCCATCGTCGACGACGGGTCACCCATCCATCGCACGGACGTGCATCTGGTCGGGGATGTGTCCACATGTCGGTGGTGTACGTCCAACCATCTGCGTCGTGCATCGAGCATACATAGGGAGGCGCGCAAAGGGTCACAAATGAGGTGCACGAAAAAGTCTGGTCGGAGCGCGCACCTTCGTCCGCGCCAAGGCACACGCTCGCACTCGGAGCAGTACCTTCGACAGCCCACGTAGCGATCAGATCAGGTCGCCATCCTTCCGTCTCAACGAACTCCCAACCGGGAGAAAGTGAGAACGTGAGATTACTGCTGTGCAAAAATGACGTGAGTGAGCCGTTAGCGGGAGAACACGAAACGAGTCAACGCTAGTGCATCTGTGACGCAAACAACTGAACCGCAAACGCACCTAACTTCTCCGCCAACGCCACTCCATCCGTCTCTGCCCCTTGTCCACCCGGCTCGTTCATTCGGCTTCAAATTCGCTTTTAACCACGTCCCTCCCGTCGTGGTCCCTTTACCGGGATCCGTGAGTCCTGTCACAGTCCCTGTTGCAGTCATACTCGACGCCATCGAAGCCGCATCATCCTCGCCACCGTCCTCTTCGCCCTCCCGCACAAACATGACCACGGATTTACGCCGCTTGACATCTGTCGCGGTCTGGATCCAGCGCTCGTTCTCCCATAGCTCGACGTGAGTAAGCGGAGCGCGCCAGGTGGTGTCGTCGAGTTTGTCATCGTCGGCGAGATGACGTAGGAAGAGAAAAATGTCACGGGGAGTGAGAGTGAGAATAAATGTGCGCGTGCGAGGGGGTGGGGAGCATGATGTGCGGCTAATGCGGTGGGCAAGTGTTGGGAAGAGAGAACGTGGATCGGGGAGGCTGGGGATACGGATAGAAAGTCGGAATGAGAGACCTGGCCCTGAGCCAGATAAGGCAATTGATGCGATAGAGAGCGGGCCCCTGATGCGAGGATGGAGGGCACCTACGCTGCCTGCACCAGCGAGGAAGAAGAGAAGGCGAAGGGGGAGGAGGTCAGCCATAATAATTGGAATAAGTAATAGGAAAGAGAGGAGAGTGACAATGAGGAAAGGATGGTGTGGTTGCATGGGACTCTCGTTTGCGGATGAACTCGGAGAGTCGGGTTCGTGCGACGGTATGGGGCTAAAGGTGGATGCAGAGGAGAACCCAAGGTGAGATTTAGGCTGAGATGGGGTTGAAGAGGGTGTTGGCGGGGCGACCAGCAAAGGGAGAAGGGGCACGATAGCGTCATGCGCGTCTGAACTGGTGTACATACAATTAGCCATTGATTAGATCGAGGGATGGTTGCAAATGAATGTACTCACAAGGCACCCATGAGATTCTGGATGGCCTGTATGTTGGCCTGCCAGTCGGGCGACCCTTCCCCAACATTGATGGGGACTGGATGCACACCTGGATCTGGATAATAGCAAAGCATGACGCCGAGCAACAAGACATGAGGGATCAACAACGACATCTTAGGAAAGTAACCTGTTCGGAATAAAAGTCAGGCGGGAAAACAGGGCGAACAAGGCGCACAAAAGAAACCATAGGCAGCGAGCCAAACGGTGGTGTATTTCCAGCCTCTTTTCCATAGAAAGATTTCCTCGACACGGTCCTGCAGCCAGAAGATTGGACCAACTTTGGATACGAAGCGGCGGAAATTGGCGGTCATGATGGGGAGCGAGAGCGGGTCGCGCGTACTGAGAAGCAAGTGAGATGGTGAGCGGGGGTTCGAGGCCGCGATGGCAGACGAGATGGTGCTAGTGGCGGGCAGCGGTGGGGTGGGAATCGAAGAGGAGAGAAGCATCTGCGGGACGAGCGCGAAGGCGGATTTGGCGGGGGACAGTGGCTCGGAGGAGGCGCGCGACGTCGAGGATGAGGCTCGGGAGGTGTCGGGCAACGACGTCAGTATTTTTGTGGCGGGCTCGAGCGTGGCGGGTTTGAGCCGGACAGCGTCGGCGGGGATCTCGACGTATTCAAACGTCGCCATCGTCGTCGACAACAGCGAGCTCGATGGTTATTATTTCTTATTTTATTTTATTTTCAATTTCACTGCACCGCCACACGACGGACACGACGGGGAGACGGTCTTGGACGTTGCGTCGCACGATGAACACGCTCTCGCCGCGCCCGCTGCTCCCGACTTTCCTGCCATCCCTCAACACCCTCCTCGTCGCCCTCGCTCTCCCGTTCGCCCTCGACCACCCGACCGACCTCACCCCTTCCCTCCTTCTCGCTATCTTCGAGTCGCTCATCGGCGCCCGTCTCCCCATCCCCTCCTCCGTCCGCCAGTCCCGCACAAGAGATGCCAAGGCACGTGCGATGCTCGTTCTTCTTGGCGTCCTCGAGTGCGATGTCCTTCGTGGCGGCACCGCAACCGATGTAGATCACTCCATCGTAAATTCGAACCCGGACGACTCAACGCTGGGCGGTGCGGGGGGTGTCAGCGTCGATGGCTGGGTCGACGAAATCGGTCTTGGCGATGTCGACCCCGAGCGACTCGCAGACGGGGGCTGGGAGGAGACCATCTTTGTTGGTGAGCTGCTTTGCTGGCTCGCACGTCGCAAGGGCGTCTTGCCTCGCATCACATCTTCTCGCCGTTCTCCGCATCCACGCTCATTGTACTCGAACCACCATTCATACGGTACCGACCCCCCCGATGTTTCCACTTCCATCCTCCTCCGAAAGTCACCGTCTTCCATCTCCATCGACGGCGACGGTCCCCAAGAACCTAACTTTTCTGCACTCTCGCACATCACGGATGTTCCTTGTCACCCTCTCGTCCACTCCCCCGAACCATCTTTCTCTGCGTCCGCCACAACAGGCACTGATCTCTCTATCCGCGCACGAAGTGTCTCCTCCCGTACTAGCCTCTCCAACACCCACGACGACTTTGAGGAGGCATCGCAGGACACAATACAACTGCATGACCCCCATCGCATGATGCTAGACGCAGAGGAGGACGATGATCACCCGCCTGCATTCCGCCCGCGGTGTATACACGAGCTCGAGGATCCCTCGTACATCCGCGTGCTTGCAGATCCTTCTTCGTCTACCTCTCGCCACCATGCTTCCAGGGACGAGGTGGGCGACCCCTCCAGAGACCAGGTCAGCGATGCTGACGAGCAAGGCATCGATGATCCCTACGCACCCCCAACCCCAACTCCTCGTCGCGTGCGTCTCACTGGGTGGATCGACCATATCGACGCTACTACCGAACTAGGCGACTTTGCTACCTCCCGCACTCGCTCTCGGCCAAATGCCTTCAATTCGAGCGCGAGTTCAAACTCAAGACCTCCGCCTCAATTGCAACGTCACAAATATGTGCACTTGGGCGAGTTCTCCCCGCATCTAAAATCAGAGGAGGCCCCTTCCCCACGTCCACGCTCGGCCAGGCTACGCTCACCGCGTCGTGCGTTATCATCACCAACGCCTTCCCCGCCTCTGTCCCCGCCACATGCCTCATCAAAACACCCACCGCCATACTTGCCACCAAGCCCCCCACCTTCTTCACCTTGTTCTCAAATGCACTCGGATCCTCCGTTCGACGTGTCGTTCTCGACGCTCAATAATACAAGTACCCCTGCGAGACCGCGGCCGTCACGGCGCTCTCAGCTCCAAACGACGATGCGCCATGAGACCAAACCCGACTCACGGACCGGGTCAGACGAAAGCGGGAGAAACATAGCAAAGTCAACAGCGGGACGCCATTGTGACCGATCCCCTTCCTACACGCCATCCCCACCCTCGTTCTCGACCCCCGGTAGCTTACGAAGCGGCGGCGCTAGCTGTACCTTGGACGCCAGGGCAGGTTCGACCAAGTCAAAAACACGCATTGGTACACATACAGCACCCGTACTACCAAGGGCGATGACAACGAAAAACAAGGACCCGAGGAGCACGTCATCGTCGCCCGAGGGCCCTGACAGCAAATTGCCCTCCCTGACTGAACTCCATGGCTCGACGGCAACGACGAATACCCTCCTGACAGAGCGCGCGCGGCTGTTGACCGAATTGGCCGCGCTCAAACGGGCGCGTGCTGCGAGCACTGCCGGGACGGGTACGGGTACAGATACGGGCGGGGGTAGTGGCGTCATTGGCTACCGCATCGGTGTTGGGGTATGATTCCATGTCAGTGCCATTTGGGCTGCAAAACGCTTACAGATGGACTCACCACGAGCTTGCATAAACTCTGATGCAATACGATTATTCAGGTCTATGTATTCTAGTACGACCGAAGAAAGAGAACGTGGTGAGATGAGGTGAAAAAGATCTGAGTTGGTAGACAAAACAAAGGGGACCCATCTTACACGACGGTGGGTGCGAAAAGGGAGTGTATGATAAATGACTACGGACAGGATGCATGAAGTGATGGGAGAACCGCATCTCGGCTAGCGCACACCGAACGAACTACATGAAATAGTTCGATTGCTGCGTCATACTAGTGATAACGAACAAGATTGACCTGTCCTAAGACTCGTGCATTTTATGCCACCGTTTTATGCTGTCTCGTAATCCTTTTATAACGTCCCCTACGTCCTCGTCAACTTGAGCACCATTCTTCTCACTGGCTTTAATGTTGGCCATTGCATTTCCTATGTCAAAGAGGGACATGATTGCCCGCCGTTTTTGGGCA